>PVIC010019648.1:0-30334 GCA_004025085.1 Thryonomys swinderianus
CATCTCCCCAGCAGTACTATCGCTCAGGGCTCGAGTCATATCGGAACCGTCTTAAGATGACTGACATGAATGCATTTGGAATCAATTTTGGAAATTGACGTACTATTCAGAGTTTGATAGAGACACGCTCATGAGTCATTGTGTCTCTGCACAGGCTGCTATATATGAATCTGTGCTAGATATAGTTCATTTGCAGCTGTCAAAATTTACAATTAGGCTTCTTTTTATGATTCTCTGCTTGAACTGATACTGGCAGCGTTACTTGTTTTTATGTTCAAGGGAGTTTTAGACTCTGCCATACATTTTGGAAATTATATTTTGTCATGCATTTAGAATTACTCTGAACGTCAGCTAATATCTGAATTTTTCAATAGCTTTTAACAAAGTGTATTAAAAATTAATTTCACTAAAGATAGAAATGCATATGTGAAATTCCCAACATTAAAGTAACTTGATGAAATAGATCTCCTGCATTGTTCCACAGGAGAAGATAAGGTATTGGGCCTCATCTTTTTATTTTGTCTAATAACCTTGATAAAATTAATTGCTCTCTTCTGACCTTGGAGTCCACAGCCACCAATGCCTGAACTTTCCACCCTGCATTCTGTTCCCTAATGGCCAAGCTGCTGACAAGCACCCAATCTCTCAGCTGCTGAGAGACAGAGCTTGGGCCTCCAGCCCTGCACCCTCCTGGCTCCTTAGTGGCTCATTTTGCTTGAACACATCTATCCAGATGCTCTGCATAATTCTCACTTAAACACACCCTGATTTGGACCATCTCTGTCCCCTGTTTTTAAGATCCTGGTGTTCTTACCCATTAGAAATGCTGATGCACTTTCTTAAGTTGCTATCCAAAATTTTCTTGTTTAAATCTCTACCATTGCACACAACTGAATCTTTGTCACCTGCTAAAGTCTCTGCAGACTTTGTATATATTGTTTTTGCCATAACCTTAGTCTCAGGCAGCATGGAGCTTGGAGTATCCTAGGTTCTGCTAAGAGTTCTTCCAACCTCTCCTCATGTGTTCTTTTAATCTATGGGAATATGTTCTGGGGAGCTGAATCTGTTGCGAACCCCCATACAGCCCAGCAAAGAAAGGGAAAGTGAGACTCAGACACACAAAGTTGATGCCTTGATAGTGTCGACTCTTCTCCACCTGACTTCTTGTTAGTGGCTAGTCCAGTGCTGGTAAACCTGTGGCACGTGTGTGACAGCAAGTCGTCTGTATCATCAAAAGCTCTAAAACGTTCGCCATTACTAAAGTAATCCATAGCCCTTCCTTCATTCCCCAGCTCCACCGACCCCGGTGGCCTTGGGAGCGAATCTAGGGCAACATTCCTTAGTTCAGGAAAACAAACCTCCCAAGTTTTCACATATCCCTAATTGTCACCTCCCACACTGACCTTTCAGTCTCTTTCCTAGAAGGGAAGCACCTGCTGAGTGCTAGTGATCTCAGAAACTATCTCCCTGACCTTGCAGCCAAGCGTGTATTTTCTAGCCTGGATGTGATCAGCACAGCAGCTGGTGCTGAGGACTGTGTGCATTTCTCAGTGAGGCATCTTCCCAACAGTAACCCAGGTCCAGGGGGGACTGGAGTCCCTGGGAAATCTGAGGACAGAGTCTGAGAAGCATCGCTCGTTGTCTTCTTCACTGGCAGGCACCCAGCCTCTGCTGCTGAGACTGAGGTTGTGCCTCAGACCCTGGACTCACCTAGCTTTGGAAGGCCTTGTGATTAGAGATGATTGCAAAGATCACCTGTACTGACTTCTACTTAGATGCACCTGACTTGGGCATGTGGAATTTAGGCCTGGACCATCCACAAAGTACTTTGCTCTTTTCTGCTCTGACTTTCCTTCAACCACAGTAGCAGTAGTCCCAGAAACTCCACGCAGTCCCTGTTGAAGGAAGGAATCAGGTAACAAGGCAGGTTTTCCAGGCCTCCAGAGCTCCAGCCAAAACAATCTATCACCTTAAAAGCTGAGCTTGCACATTTGAGAAAAGCATTGCCAAGGACATAGAGATTTCCCGGATCATTGTAAATTACTAAGGGAAGGCAGATTGTTAAAGAAAACTACAAAATATCCACAATGACTGTGAAATCTTTTCATCCCCTACTCTTCGGGTAATTTGTTCTGATTGCAACTATTTCAAAGGACAAGATTACACCCCAGGGAAGCAAAAAGATTTTTAAAAAAGGAAATCTGTTCCCTGCTGAGGCCATATCAGAGCTCAGCCCTGTGTTTGGAAGCAAAGGCAAATTATTTTGCAGCACTAATGAAACCTTGTTAACTGTGAACACTGGAGCTGAACAGATCTAGTGAGAGGATTTGCTGGTTCTTGGGGGTGGGGTGGATTAGGAGTTATTGGCTCATTCGTGGATCATTGTCATTCTCATTTTTCTTCTTAAGCCAAGACAACTTAAATATTTACTTAAAAACTGTCACAATTAGGGTACAAAGCAAATAGAAGAACAAAACTGAAGTCCATCATCCTTCTTCAGATAGAAAAATGGTGATTCACATTAGTTATGAGGATGTGATTAACAAGAAAGACTAAAATATTTGAGTTGTCAAATTTTATTTCTTTTCCTTCCATTTTGCAAATTTTCATTAACAGCCAGCAACTCTCTTGCCTTAATGAGATAAAGCTTTAATGGTATCACGTAAGTTAGGGCGGTACTATTTTGTTTACAAGGAATAAATGGCTGCTACAGCTACTGCGAGATGCAGCAGATACATGACCTTCAGGACTCACCAGAAAAAGCAGTGAGCCCATCTCTGTTCTGGAAAAATTGAGGCTTCACAAATAGACAGCACTTAGTAGGAACAGGAAGCTTCCACCATTTGGGGAAAAGGATGAACACAGTGACAGGGTTGGCACCACCACCATATTCTTGCCTTGGAGTTTGATTTCTGTATAACTAAAAACTTCTGAAGCAAACACACAGCAAAGCACTCTTTACAGATCTCTGTTACCAGAGTAAGCAAAGTAGATCACACACAGCAGCTAGGTGTCGATGTCATTTGTGACTCGGTGATTCAGGGAGATTTAAGCCAGCTTCAGAACTCATGCGTCAGATCTGTTTCCTATGTAACAGAATAGGAGGCAGAGCTGACCTGGAGCCGAGAGCTTCTTCATAAAAGTATAGAGTGAAAAAGAGTGACAGAGGAAGGAGGAAATATTTTCCCCAGAGAAATTTATGCTTAGATATTCAGTTGTGAAAAGCTGAACTCTCTGTGTATCTTCTAAGATTCTTTCTAGCTCTGCAGTTCACTGAGAGCATAAATAAGATTTTACCTGGGAAATGTGTAGGCCTAGGAAGCATACCAAGGTACACAGGTGTGCAATTGTTCATTTGATGATTGCCACATATTTTCTGTGGAGTCTATTTACCTAAATGAGATTTGGTTATGTAAGAACTGAGGCTTGTGTACAAAGGGAATATGCTTATATAAAACACATACATTATTTCAAATGTCTTACTTTTTAATAGTAAAAAAGTAATTAGAAAGGTTTCAGAAATCTCTACACTCAAGATTCTTTGTTCTACAAATGAGGAGTCCCAAGGAGTCTCAGAGGTCTGTTCCTTTTAGCAGGCACAGAGCTGGAACAAATCTCAGGCCCTGGTAGCACTCTTGCCACTG
Source organism: Thryonomys swinderianus (assembly GCA_004025085.1). Lineage (NCBI taxonomy): Eukaryota > Metazoa > Chordata > Mammalia > Rodentia > Thryonomyidae > Thryonomys > Thryonomys swinderianus. Next base: position 3,645 of record PVIC010019648.1, read on the forward strand.
TGGCTTGGGGCTCTAGGGTAAGAAGTCTCAGCTCCAGACGAGGAAACAGCATCATCTAGTGGCAATTTGTTGGTTTCTATTCCTGCCATGATTCAACTCTAATTATAAGGGCATTAAAAACATCTCACCCTCGCTTTCTCCCACCCCTAATTTCCCAAGGCAGCATTTCTTGTTTCAGGTTTTCATCAGACTAACACTTCACCCTGATTTCAGGTTTCGCACTAAGTGATGTGTCAAATCAAAATTTTATCTCTTCTTGTGAGCATCTGGATTATCCTTTCATTCAACTAGGTAGTTATCATGTTTTTTTACCTACGACCATGTCAGGACACATCGACTGCCTTTGAAATAGTTCTAGACATTGCTCAGCACACTTGTGGGGACAAATTTCCGTCAAGCATGTCTATTCACTAGTCTTTCATGTTCTCATACATTTGCCAATCTTATTATATTTTGGAGGCAGACATATTCCTCTACTCTCAGAACCAAACTCTGAGAGGTAAAAAGCAAAATTTGTAAACAAATGACTGTCACATGAGACAAATACTCTGCCATCAGACAGCACAAAGGAAAAAAGACAATTCATCAAGCTGAAAGTAAAGCACTCTGCATAGAAGTGATCTTGGGTTTTTAAGAAGTGAGTGCAGCATAACGGGCAGTTGGGGAGGGGAAGGGACAACAGGAACAAAGACTCAGAGTCAGGAAAGTTTGTTTAATGAGAGATCAAGAATCGAGAACCCCAAAAGGGGAAAGTTGAAAAGGGAGGCAGAAAGGTAACTTTGGCCTCAAATGGAAGGATACTTCGATGTCATCCTGGAGCACTTGGCCTCTGTATGCAATCAGACTTCATCAAATTAGAACCCACAGCAAAAAGACTATGAGATCTCTAGGAAAGAAGATACTTTATTCATTCCAGCCATTTGGAAGCTAATTTTATATTTTCTTCATAACACACTCACTTCATTTACCAGCTAGTCAAGCAGAGTTCTTGAAAATGAAGCATTTGTCAGTGTTGGGAAAAAAAATCTTGAACATGTGGGCTTCCACCACATTTCTTTGTGGTAAAGAGTTGGAAAAAGACATGAAATATCTTTTTAGGAGAATAAAATAATTGTAAGTTAAAAATTTTTCTAGATTTCTTCCAATTTTGTTCTGGTATAAGTTTCCTGACACAATTGTTCTTTTGGATAATATTCCCATCCAACACGGGCTGCTTTGTGAGAAAATAATTTAATAGACATTCTACTTTAAGCTCCTCTATAAGAAATAGTCAGAAATTTTTCAGACTAAAAGAGATGATGAAGGCCAGGGAATATAGCTCAGTGACACAGGGCCTTCCTGGCAAGTGTGAAGCCCTCAGTTTGATTCCCAGTATCAAATTTAATTAATTAATTAAGTGATGAAAAGAGAGTAAGGCACCACAAGCTAATGGAAAAATGAGCAAGAAAGATCATCTGAAACATAAGAAAAGATTTTCTGAACAGATTTCCAGAAAATTCTCATTCTGTTGACTTTGTAAAGAAAGACATCAATCCCATTAGTACCAGAAGAAATGATAGCAGCTAGATTCCATTTAAAGATAATCATGGTGAAATACACCAGTAAGCCCAGATTTCCAGGAGAGAGAGGCGGGAAACTACCACGCTGGAGACCAGCCTGGACAGCTTAGCCAGATTCCATCTCAAGGAGCTGGGACTTGCCCAGTGCAAAGGTCCTGGGTTAATCTCCAGTACTGCAAAAACAACTTTTTAATAAATAAAACAATGAAATAGTAAGGACAACAAATCCTAACTAGAGATTGATGCTTTTCTAAGAATATTGTTTTTGAACTTGGTCAGTGTTTTTTATATCTTCATTATTTATGCAAGTATAGTAATTATTTGATAAAATATTCACTTTTCAAAGACATGCTTGCCACTCCTGTCTTTGTTTCTCTTATTAGTTACATTCATTCAAGTGTCAGGTACAGTAAAACTCTGTTCCATTTTCCATGCGTTGGTAATGGATAATCTTAACTATGTACCTGGGCTGACATTTTTTTTTTTTTGAGACAGGGTCTCGCTTTCTGGTTCAGGCTGGCCCTGAGCTCACTATGTAGCCCAGGCAAGTCTAGAACTCAGCAATCCTCCTGCCTCTGCCTCCCAAGTGATGGGATTACAGGCACATGCCTGACATGGCCATTGTACTGAGCTGTGGCCCTATCTAACAGTGCAGCACTGTGCCTCTGTGATGAGCCCTCCTTTTTTTGTTCTATTTTGTTTTGAGACAGGGTCTCAGTGTGTAGTCTGGACCTGAACTCCCTTAGATCCTCCTGCCTCAGCCTCCTGAGTACTGAGATTATAAGCATACACCACCACAGCCGGCAGGAAACCCTCATTCTTTTTTTTCTTTTTTTCTTTTTTTTTTTTTTTTTTTGAGACAGGGTCTCGCTTTGTAGTTCAGGCTGGCCCTGAGCTCACTGTGTAGCCCAGGCAAGCTTTGAACTCAGCAGTCCTGGAACTCAGCAATCCTCCTGTCTCTGCCTCCTGAGTGCTGGGATTACAGGCGTGAGCCACCATGCCCGGCACTGTGGTATGTGGTATTGATTTCTGATGGGCGTGAGTCACCACGCCCAGCATTGTATGTGGTTACCAGGATCGAACTCAGGACCTTGCGCTTGCGAGGCAGGTGCTGGAACCACTGAGCTAAATCTCCGGCCCCAATACCTGAGCTGACATTTTTCTACAAATAATTTTAGAAATTTCTCATACAGCTAAAAGCTAAAATCATGATGCAGCCCATTGACTGATGCTGTTACTGTGTAACTTATGTCAAGGTTAACATTCCATTCGTTGAGTGAATGCCCGCTGGCATAGGGGCAAAATGGACTCTCATGCTTCTAAAGCTGCACTGCCAGATCACAAAGGATAACCAGATTGGCATGTTTTAGGCCCAAAATAGTCCCCTGTACTCCATGTGTTTGGAAGGTGATTTGATGACAGGAGCATTGTGGCTGACCTGCTGTTAGGAGGTGGAGGGCGGTCTGATCAGGCATGACCCACAAGGGTATGCATCCCTTTCCAGCCCCTCTCTTTGTTCACACTGCTTCCTGTCTGCCATGAGGTGACAGCTCTCTTTCAGCACACTCTTCTGTAATGTAGTCCTGCCATATGGCCAGTGCACTGTGGACCTAAACCTCTATAAACTGTGAATGAAAACAAGCCTCTCCTCTTTCAAGTTTTGACTGTCGGATATTGTGTCTCAGTGAAAAAGTGACTAGACAGATTTACACAGCTTCTTTCTGACTGGGCTGGAGTTGACGTGTAGATTTGGGTGTGTCATTTCTAAACTCTCCTTCCAGTTTTACCACATGGAGGTGGGAATGACCTGAGGTCAGGCTGCCTCCTCCACTCCCTACCACATAATCCAGCTCCACTGGCGCTCACAGCTGCCTCTGAGGACCCTGCACCTCTGAGAAGCCTGAATCTTGTGGATGTATGTGTGTTTGGCCACATAGGGCCACCTTTATCAACTATAAACAGAGCCAATGACCATGGAATCCTCAAACATTTCATTTCCATGCGTGGTCTTCTGAGACTGCTAAACCAATTAAACCTGGAAACTCTAAACATTCAAAAAATAGTGCTACTGAGAAGACTACCTCATTCTGTTGAGAGCTGTGCTCCCAGATCTTATTATATTACCAGATGTTCAGGGCACCTGTAACAAGGTGAGTGCCGTTATTAAGAACTGTTCATTTACTGGAGCTGCCTTTTCGAACAAGCATCCTTGGAAAATAAATTCAACTGAACAACTGTAAAATATCAGACCATAAATGGACACAGACCGTGATCCTTGTCAGCATTAGGCAATGACTATGATCTACTCTTGTGAAACTTACAAGTAACATAAAATAGAGCTAATCTGGTCAAGGGACTGGATCAGCAGGAGCTTCGAAAAGGGAGTGGCATTTAGAGAAAGAAAAAAGACAGAGTGCCCTTATGACATAGAAATGAAGGGATAAATTCCAGAAAGAACTGAAAGTCTTTAAATGACAAAGGCAGGGTCAGCATTCTAGCAGAGCTAGTATTCTGTCTGCTCTTCTATAGTCTGTTTGACTTTACAATATATAGTCCCAAAACTCCACTGAAGTCTGAGAAGTACATTTTTTCAGGAGCATCCTGGAAGGAGTACAGTAATACCCCAGGTATCAGAATTATGGCTCGCTGCCTGGTTTTGTAAATCAGTTTTATGGGAACGAAGCCATGTTCATTCATTTACATATTCTCCAAGGCAGCTTTTGCTTTACCATGGCGGTGCTGAATTGTTGCCAGCGAGAAACTGTGGCCCATAAAGCCTAAAATATTTACAGTCTGGGTATTTGCTTAGCCTGTTTGAGTCTCTAGGTTTGATCCCCATCACCAAAAACTTGAGAGAAGTTTTTTTTTAAATGTAAATTATCTCTTCTTAGCAAGGAAATAGCCAGCAGCCCAAGTGTGATTTCATGACAGCACTCCAGATAAAAGGTTGATTTCCTCTACACCCAGAAATGCTTTTTTGCAAGAGGCATATTTGACTAGAACTCCTGGCATAATAGCTTCAGCAAAGAAAGAAATTGATAGAAATAGAACTACAGTCACAGAGATGAGGCTCTTCAGAAGATTGTGGGGTGCTATTGTTTGGCTATGGTCTAGTTCTCGAAGATTCATGTGCTTAAAGATTGGGTCCAGGATGGTAGTGTTGGGTAATGAAAACTTTAAGAGGTGTTATATCTAGATGTCCTCCCAACACTTCATATAGTCATAGGTGGGGCTTTACAGAGGTGGCTGAATTTAGAGTGTGTGATTCACTCATGCTGCTATGCTAGGCTCAAGGGCACTAGGTGTAAGGGTGTGAGTGCTACCCACCCTAAGTAGTCTAGATAAGATAAAAATGGTAAAGAGATGCCTTTAAATTCTCTTGTTGCTTTTGCCATATTCCAGCCTTCCACCCCCATGAAGTGTTACCCTTCTGCCATGTGCCAACCTGCATTCAACACAGTTAACTATGGACTGAAATCTCTATAAACTGACACCTAGATAAATCTTTCCCTCTTAAACATTGAGTGTCAGGTATTTTGTCCCAGCAAAGAGAGAAAAGTAACTAAAATAGGATTTGGTACCAGGAGTGAGGTCATCACTATGACATTACCTGTCTATGTTGCTCAAGAGCCTTTGGAATTTGCTCGTAGGAAGGGGAAGAGTTAGGAAATTCTTGGAGATGTCTAGTGAAAAAGAAGAGTTGGGATGCCATAGACTGTTCTTAATGGGATATTCTGGCCAGAGTTTAGAAAATGAAAAAGCTGACAGAAATGATGTCAGTACAGACCAGGCTTGGAAAGTATCTGCTGGGAAGGACTGCACTGGCTGTTGGGCTCCACATGAGGTGTGTTATGGCTTGACGGAAAGTTTATCTCCATTTTGCTTGTGTCCAGAGACTTTGAGATTAAGGCTGAGATTAAAGGTTTTCTAATGTTGAGACTGTGGCATGGCTATTACTGGGGCCTTTGTGTAGATTTATGTTGAGAATTAAGAGCAAAGAACTCAATCGAATGATTTAAAATATTTTGAGTTTGATCAGAAAGGAAGCTCTGGGTAAGGCTGTGGATAGCAAAGATAGAACAAAGAAAGACTTTGCTTTGAGAAGAGTCCCAGAGCACCATGTTCCAGAATGGTGGCAGCCTAAATAAGTTGTTCCTTGGGATTTGGATCATAGGCACTGGACCCCTGCAGCCAAGAGAGAAAGAAGCCTGGTAATATATTGCTCTAGGTGGCAGCAGACCTCAGCATCATTCACATGGCGCAGAATACAAGAGTTGTGATATCAGGAATGGTTCCACTGAGGTTTCAGAAGAAGGCCTGAGACTCCAGGCACTGTGTCCATTAGAGGGCAGTGTGTAAAGCTGTGAATGTGAAGCCAAAGGTGCAATAGAGACCCCAGAAGTTTGGAGAAGTTAGGAACATGAAACATTTATGCAAAGTTCCAAAGAGGAAGCACAGTCAGTCAAAGAAAGGAGCCATGGGAGCTACAACCACTAGAAGTGTTGTAGGGGTGGAGCTACTCAAGTTCTTTGGAGTTCCATAGATTTGCTCAGATGCTGAACTACCAGATTTAATATTTGCCCTGCTGGATGCTCTGTCTTGCTTTGGTCCCATCCCCCTTTTTGTACCTTTTGTAATGGTAATGTTTATCTTGTGTCCTTCTTTGTTTGAAGCATTTAACTTTCTTTTCATTTATACAGGAGCTTCCAGCTAAGAGTCTGGCTTAAATCTCATAGAAGACTTGAGATTTACTTTTAAGCATTGCTGAAACTGTTAGGACTTTGACAGTTCTGAGATATAGACTAAATGCTTTTTGTATAAAGGGATGTACATGAGTCTTTGGGAGACCCAAGGGCAGAAGGTCATGGCTTGTGTTGAGCTGTCCCCCTAATGCCTCATCCAGTAATAGATGGGGCTTTTTTAGAGGTAGCTAAATGTAGAGTGTGTTATTCACTCATGGTGCAGTTCTAGGCTCAAGGACACTAGGATTAAGTGTGTGTTACTGGCCCAGGTACTATAGATAAGATAAAAGGGATAGAGAGAGGTGGTTAAATCATTTTGTTCCTTTAGCTGTCTTCCAGTCTTCCATGCCATGAACTGTTGCCCTGCTGCTGTATGCTACCCTGTCTTAGAGCCAGTTGACTATGGACTTGTGGACTGAAACCTCTATAAACTATGACCTAAATGAACCTTTCCCTCTTTAACTTTGAGTGTCAGATATTTTGTCTCAGCACGAAGAGAAAGGTAAATAAAACAAAAGGTCTACTGGACAGTAATTGGGCCATAGGCCTTTACTTTCTTGAATGGATTAGTGCTAGTCATACAGAATGAATTGACTCTTGCAGGTATGATTTACTTTTCCCATGAGAATGGGTTGTAAAAAGAAATGGTTTCACCCCTTTGACTCTTGTTTCTTGTCTTACTGTGTGATCTCTCTGTCATGCATATACTCCTGGCATTGTGCCACCTGCCCTGTTGGGATATAGCCAGAAAGCCCTCACCAGAGCCAAGAAGATGCCAATGCTACAACTGTAGAGCTCCAAAACTATGAGCTGAATAAACCTATTTACTGAATAAGTTACCTCATCTCAGACCTTTTGTTATAACAACTCAAAAAGGACTAAGATGCTAGGTCATTGTGGGCACAGCATGGTCAACTCCAGATAAAATATGATGGTGTGGTTTTCCCACAGACCACTGGTTCTCTCAAATGGGAGGTAATGAGGTCTGTGCCTATCAGGAAGTAGAAAGCAGAGTTTGACCATCTAGACCAGGCCACTCAACATGGCCAAGTTCAGCACTTCACTGTGATGCAAAACACATGTTCCTGCTGAGAACTGAGGTAAACCGAGCAGAAGCCAAAGAAGTGGGGAATTTCCAAGGGCTCACCAGTGACAGAGGGAGCCACATCCAGAACACCCCACAGGGGCTGCTTATCCTACATGGCAAGAGGTCCTTATTATGAGTGTCAAAAGTTGTGGGCACTTGGATATAGCAAAAGAATATCCCTATAAAAGGAGAAAGAGCAGGGGACCGCCATTCCTACAGGGAGTGGGAAGAGGATCAAGAGGAACTTCTATTCTCATCGAACCTCTGGAAATGCTGAGGTATTTGGCACACTGGGACATTTTCCAGGGTCTTCATGAAGTCTTCTTCAGGCTTTCATCGTAGTCTCAGTTTGCATTGTATTTTTATTTCAATGTTCCATGCCCTGGCAATGCCTCTACCCTCCTCACCTCCTCTTACCATCTGTGGAGTTGTAGCTCACACCGTTGCCATCTTTTGCCAGGCTGAGGCATGGCATTTGGTAGCCCTAAGAAGCAACTGACTGGCCTCTAAATGGGAAGGGTCGATAAACTGTGGGCAGTGAAAGTTCCAGTCTCAACTCTAATTGGTCACGGACCCTCTCGAGCATAGAAAGATTAAAAATACACCCTCTGTGTTTGAGTTAGAACACACACCTGTGTGAATTAGTCATGGCTGGTGCTGGACTCCAGCAAAGAATCGCCCAGAAGCCCTGGAAAGTATTCCAGTGGTACCACAGTCATGGCCTTGTGCAGTACGTTTGAATAAATTCTCACATCGAACAAGTCAGGGACTCCTGTCTCAGACAAACAAAATCTAGGATTGTCAGACCCAGGTAAGACCAGGAGTGATTTGATACTGGCTCACAAATCATGGAGTTGAGGGTGACCAATGCCAAATTGGAAACCAAGCATACTGTCCACTGACAGTGGGCAAAGCAGAAACATAAGCCACAAATACTCAAGGTAACAGAGATTCCATATAAGTGCCTAGCGCAGTACCATGGCCTTCTTCACAGGTGAGAAAGTGGGTGATTAGGGTAACTGCAAGTATGACCCATAATCCTACTGAACTTTCTGGGTGTTAGAAAACAGCAAAATCTATAGTTTCCAGATATATTATAGTGTTGGATAGAGTTCCTAGTTGCCAGTGACTATCTGTCTTTGAACAATTTCTGAAACGCAAACCTTGTTCTCTGACATAGAGATTCAGTCTCTTGGGGGCACTGTGAAGATGAAGTCAGGAATGTTTGGAGGTCATTTATAGTGAGCTGCTTGGAGAAATATTTTATATCACTGAGCTGTCAGATTCCTTTTGTCTGCATCCATTCTTCATATTCTATTAATGAAAGAGCCCACATACATTTTGGTGTCAAAGGCTTTATAACAGGAGTCAGGATGTCTGGCTCTGCCTCTGATTAGGTCTTCTAATTTCAAGTCCATGGTGCCTTCCAGAACTAATATCTTACAGTTATTCATAAATCAAGCAATACATTGTGATGAAGCATGCTGGCAAAAGACAGGCACATATGGACTTGTACAATCCTCCTAAAATCAATTATTAATGAAGTCTTTGGTTTGCAGATGTTGTATGCAAGGATTGGTCTGGTACCCACAATGTGAGCTTTCGTTCCCATTTACAAATCAAGGCTATTATAATCAATAAAGCCTTGTTACACATTTCTGAGGGAGAGAGGGAGTAAACAGTTCCTAGTTAGTAACCTATTATTACGCATGCTATTGTTTATCCCTGATCTAAAATGTTCTTTTCTACTATTGCTGGATTCCTTCACTGATATATCACATTCTTGTACTAAACACACTGTAATTTATTTACCTCTTAAAATCAGGCATTATTGACAGGAGGATTGCTGAGTTCGCGGCGGCTTGCCTGGGCACCATAGTGAGCTCAGGGCCAGCCTGAACTACAAAGCGAGACCCTGTCTCAAAAAGCAAAAAAAAAAAAAAAAAAAAAAAAAATCAGGCATTATTTACTCGTTTAAAATTCAAGGAAATTCATTTCACACTGATTTCCTGAACTAGCTCTCATTTTATTACTTGAATAATGATTAAGGGTTTTGTCAGCTAGAATGCATTGGAAAACTGGATGCTTCAGAAGAGACCAATACCAAGAAATGTTATCTAAATTGTTTATTGGCTTATAGTAAAAGAAAGTAGTTGAACAAGAATGTCATGCATTTTAGCTTTTGTTTCCACATAGAAAAATTCTTGTCTGCTAATGGACAAAACAAGTCTCTACAGAGGTGCTCTGTAGGCAGTCAGAAAAGGACAAGGATTAACCTAGGCCAGGTTTCTTCATTCTAAAATTCCTCATTCTAAATCTCATTTTAAAAGACTCCATTATGTGAATGTGCTAGTACTTGAATTCAGCTAAGATGCGGCTTTGGATTAGTGCTACCATCCATAAAGTGACTCAGGCATGGTCATAACAGGTGACTGATATGGGGAGATCATTTGTCCAATCCCTGGTCTAACATCCTTACACTTATTAATTTGTCTAATTCTCACAATAGCCTTATGAAATATGTTCTGTTTCACTCCCACTTCACACATGGAAATTGAGAAAGTAAGTATTGTGTCTCATTATGATAAACCCAGATAGCCTCTTTCTAGAACTCAGGGCTTAGCCAGGCGCCTCCCTGATGGCATTTCTATTTTGCTTTTCACAGAGAGTCTATGATAGGGTGACGCTTCCCATATTTAGAAACAGATAATTCATATCTACTAACAGAATCTGATGTTCACACTATGAGATGCCATAAATTGTCCAGTATGATTATTCCAAAAGGAATTCCTCTTTCTTCTCACTCCAGGCAATAGGCTGTCTTTATCCTGTGTCACTTGACTTCCACCTTTAAGACTTGGGCGTGAAAAATGGTGTCTACAGACCTGAAGGAGTAGTTCAGAAGTACAGTGCATGCTTAGCATGTGCCAGGCCCAGAGTCTAAGTCCCAGCAACCCTGCCAGATAAAAAGGTTTACTTTCCTTAAGCTGAAATATATGTGCCATTATACCTTCTGTGCAGAATTCCACTCACTGCAGTCATGGTAATACATATAATGGTTCTTCCTCATAGTGCCCTTCAGAGATCTGGAAGAGTAATTATGCACAATCTAAATTGGATTCTTCCCGGCTCCTCCTTTGTCATTCCTGAGCCATTGTGTCGGTTACTATCCTCTGGGCTTTCAGGCTTTGGGAAGAATCCCTTTGGGACTCGGAAATAAGACAAAAAGCCCAATGCCAGTCCCATGACTCTAGGACACTCCAAATATCCTAGATGCCCCCACTGGACTGATAACCACTTAGTATCACCCATTCATGTCCAGTCTGTAAGCCCAGTTCTAGGATGATTTTTCATATAGGTGGCCATTAAATCAAATTTGCCCCATTATTATTTTTTAGTTATCCTTTTAAACACAAGTATAAGATTTAATATTTAATCACTAATTGATGCATTTCTTCTAGAGCATACAGGGCAGGGAGAAAGCAGAGGGAAAGAGAAAAGAAAACATCACTCCATGTTCATTCCATCTCAGCAGTTCTTTCTATGCACACTAAATACATTCAAATGGCCTGTTAATTATCTTACAGGTGTAATAAATTATCTGAGAAGGTAAAAACATAAATATAGTATTAACGGAGCTAACATGAACCTTAAAGGTATCCAAAGCAAAAATTCTAGTAATTTTCAAAGCCTAGGGCTATTTTCCTATATGGTTTTCCTTGTAGAAATGCAATTAGATATTTTAGACAAGAGTCAGCTTGTCACAGAGCTGATCTGAAATTTGTGGCATGTCGAACTTTTACTTTTCCACCTGGGACAGTTTACATGGACAAGAGATTGAATCTAAACTGTTAATTGACAATCTTAGTTAAAATCCTCAACCGAAAAGCAATTCCAAAAGCAAAGCTTTCAGATACTAAATATTCTTTCATGAAATCAGTAGCATCAATGAACATACAACCTTACTAATAAGAGCATGATTATTCTTATTTTAAACAACTGTTATTTGTGTTTCACAAACTTTATTAAAATAATGTATAGCTACATAATCAGGATCCCACACACAAACTACAATAGATTTTAATCTGTACATGCCAAAGCAGTTTAAAATGTTAGTGTACTCAGAGACATGTTTCTTTTTTCTCTTAAATTTCTTCAGTGTTTTTTTTTAAAAAAATCACAGAATATACTTCAATTTTAGAAAGCAACAAAGAAATGTGGAACATAGATTTTAAATAATAAGAAATGCAACCTAATTTTTAGAACAGTATTCTCCACTCTCCTTTTTTTCTTGTTTTGGTTTTGTTCAATTTGGTTTTGGTTAGGCTTTTTTGCCTGCAAGGAAGCATTGGCTTGCTTTAAATTATAATGGCAGTCCTCTTTATTACATGCTTTGAAATTTAGTCAGTTAATGTGAAAAAATATATTAGAGAAATATATTTGAAAAATATATTAGAGTTATAGAAAATACCTTACTACTGTGTTGACTATATGTTTCAAAGCACGACCTGTTAGATGCCTGTAACATTTGCTATCTCCACACAAGAAGGAAACTGAGTCAAATAAAATAGCATCTCCCAAGGGTGTTTGAAAGGTTCTGAAGAAAATATAATGAGAATCCATTATTTTATGGCACCTTATTGTTTTTCAAGTGCATTTTATGTGAGGAGTTATTAAATCTTGACACTCTCTGGCTATAATAAAAGGAACAGGTCACAAACATTCAGTGAGTGGACAAGCAAGAAGGAGTGTGGGAGACAAGAGAAAGGTCATTCTCCCCAGATAATCTATAATGACACAGACTAAGACACTGATCTCTTTGGCAAGGATGGATATTCCCCAAGACACCCAGGTATCCATTTCTACACATTACATTGACCTCAAAGTAAAAGAAAAAAATGAGACTAGTGCTTAACATACATGACTGATTTCAATCAATTGTAATACAATTCCCATATATATAGGTGGAATAAGGAAAACCATCTTACTATTAGCTAGAGAACTTAATTACAGTAACAGAGAAACATTCACAATGAAAATTCAGTGCTCAAAGAAAAGAATCAAGGCAGAAGAATTTTTCCAAAACTGGTTTTGTCATGAGTAGTAAAATACATACATGTATATGTCAGGAAAAAGGCTTAATGCCTATGTCTGTACTTTTAGTTAAAGTTACTTGGATTTCTGCTGTCTTTGTCTTATCCATCGTTTCCTAACTTTGACACTTAGCAATGTCCCATGGTGTATGGTTTTCATTTTAGATGTATTTTGAGTATTTACTCAGTTGAAAACAATCCTAAAAATGTAGATTATATAAACACAGAAAAGATCTCCTCTTTAAAAACCAATCTGTGATCACCAAATAGTAAAAATATATATTCCAGTCATCTCTTCATTTTTAACTCATATAAACATGCCCTTAAGATTAATGACCGAGAAAAGGTATTGTTTACTATCTAGATGACTTGGGAACCCAGGAAGGAATGTCACTGGAGGAGGTTTTGGCAAAGGTTTGGAGAACAAAACACAATGAGAGTTAGAAAATATTTGGAAAACTCAAAAACAATAGCATGTGGTAATTCTCAGCCGATTTGTTGCTTGCTTTCATTCTTCATTTCTTATGCCATTGAGACCCATGGCAAAAGCATGATAAGGAACTCTGCGGCCTGCTTTAGTGGTAGATATTTTATTCTGTGGTGTGGCGTGGCCTGGGATGCTTGCATGTTTATTGTGGCAAGGAAAACAATCTTATCTGTGATTTACAACAGACATAATATGCTAGATTTATAACCATAGATCTCCTGACATATTTCTACTTTCCAAGACAGAAATAAACAATAAGCAAAACAAATGAAAAAATAAACACTGCCGGGCATGATGGTCCATGCCTGTAATCCCAGCGGTCAGGAGGCAGAGGCAGGAGGATCACTGAGTTCAAGGCTTGTCTGACCTACATAGTGAGCTCAGGGCCAGCCTGAACCACAAAGGGAGACCCTGTCTCAAAAGGATAAATATAAATAAATAAATACTCCATGATACAGAACTGAAGCCAAACATTTACACTTAACAAAACATATTGCGTGAATAACTGATAGTTAAACTAGTGATTGTGAAGATTCTAAAGCTCCGGAGCCATTTCTGGACTCCAGAGGAAAGCCCAGTGTTAGATGAGACTGAGGCAGAGAAGCTGCGGGGCACACGACCCAGAGGTAACCTTCGTGCTCTAGCTGCTCAGACTCCTCTGGGTCCCAAGGGCCCAAAGAATCTGCAGAACCACTGACTTTGTGAAATTTATCTTAAAAAATATTTATTGTGGATGACATCTCTGACACAAGGTATGTAAATATTTAAAAGGGGAAGAGTTTTTAAGAGAAATTTTCTGAGTACATTTTTTAAAAACATCGTCAGCCTCTTACTATTTGTGAGTCATTCTCTCCCCCAAGGGTTAGAGCCATGGCCCCCAAGCGCAAGGGCATCGCCCTCACCTCTCTGCTTCCATTCTTTTCTTCGTGGTGGCAAGTTCTCTTTGTTTTCTCACACCTCTTTCGAATTCATCCCTTCATCTCCATTTTCACAGCAGCTACCTAACTCAGGTCCTGGTTCTCCATCTGGACCCTAGTGGTGTGATCATGAAAGCCAAAGCAAATAAACAAGAAAATCAGATTTCCACTCACCTACTCAGATGACTCTTTGGATGTTCCAGTATCTACAGAGCCGAGTCTATACTCCTCGTGTCTATAGTCGCAATCCCTGCTGCCTCTCACCCCACCTGCCTTTGTGGAGGTCACCTCCAGCATTGCACAAACCCATACACCTCTGTGTCCTTTACTTATATTCTTGCTGTTTTAAACACCCTTCATCTCAAGCATTTCTCTAGTCCAGAAATCATGGCTCTTCCCACATTTTCTGCTTGATTCTTACACATCCTTCAAGACTCATGTCAATCTAATAAAAAAAGAACCAATCAGAGAGAAATTCTCCAAAGATGAATTTATTTCTTCTACTCTAATGAGAATACACAGAGCATAGTAACCTATGAGCCTAGTCAAAGGGGCTGAGACAAGGGGATATTTGTAAGTACAAAAAAGAGGATGATTATGGGACCGGAGGATTAGCTCAGTGGTTCCGGCGCCTGCCTCACAAGCGCAAGGTCCTGAGTTCGATCCCTGGAAACCACATACAATGCTGGGCGTGGAGACTCACGCCCACTGACAATCAATACCACATACCACCGTGCTGGGTGTAGTGGCTCACGCCTGTCATCCCAGCACTCGGGAGACAGAGACAGGAGGATTGCTGAGTTCGAAGCTTGCCTAGGCTACATAGTGAGCTCAGAGCCAGCCTGAACTACAAAGTGAGACCCTGTCTCAAAAAAAAAAAAAAAAAAAAAAAAGGATGATTATAACAGACATTGTCAAACAGTTGTCCTTGGCCTCAATGGTAAATAACATGAATGGCATCATTTCAGGGTTGGACAGATAATTGCTGTCCTTTTAGAAGGACAATACTGTGGTTCTGGCCATCTTTGTGATAGTTATCAATCAGGTTTAATAATCCTTGATACAAGCTCCACTTTTTTTCTGTTAACTGTCATATTTCATAATCAGCAGTTGTTATCCTCTTGTAAATTCCATCCTGATGTCCTTAAATTGAGTATAAACTCCTTTCCTTTTGCAAACTCAGTCCATCACATAAGCCTTCTTTTAAGCATGTATTTCATTATATCATAGTTAGTTGACTGGTTAGTTGTCTTCATTCTCTTGCAAGTGAAGTCTTTGGGGACAGTGGTAACTGTGTTTAATTTTTGCATCAGAGAGTTTAGCTAGGACTTAACAGAACTCAATGCATACTCAGAAAATTATGAATAAGAATACACAAAGGCATGTTTAATTTAGAAAGTATGTGTTGGGGAATTCTAGGACAGGAGCTTACAGATGAAAGGTAGAGACCTACAGCTGGTGGGTAAATTAATCCCTGATCCTGTTTCCAAAGTTATATATTCATTTACACATGCATTCATTTATTTCACAAGCACTGGTTAAGTTCTTGCCAGGTTTGGCCACTATCCTAGGCACTGGAGTAGCACAAATAATAAAAGACATTTCTTGTTTTGAAGGACTGTGGGAAATGCATCAGACAATAGCAGGGCCTGATGACAATTGGGGGTATAGTGTATCTCCTGTTAATAGGCTTCTCTCTAAACAATGTCTTGAAAAGCTAGAAGAAGGCACAACTGGCTGATGGAGAGAGTATGTGCAAATGCTGTGGAGGTAAAGAAGTATGTCAATTAAATGAAATGGATATAATTTAAAGCAACGTTGCTATAAACTCACACTGGAAAAGACATACTTGTATTGAGGTCTCAATTCCTTATCTAGGTCCCCTTGGGGATATTATATTTTCTGTAAAGTTGGGGCAATAACATTGTCCAACTGACGATCATACTGTGAAAAGTGTGTCTGTGTGTGTGTGTGTGTGTGTGTGTGATGTAATTAAAAGCCCACTCAGAGGTTCTTGGCACCACTTGCCAAACAGCCCAGTGATGATGAGGATGGTTACTGGTGTTGCCACAAAGAGGAGCCACACAAGATGAGTTTGAGCCAATCTGCAGGACCCAGTGAGTGAGGACCTGGTGCACCACACCAGGATGTTTAACCTATAGCAGCTTACTGAAAACTCTGGAAGAATTTTCAGTAACACAGTGTAAATGATCAGATTCACATGTTAAGATCTCAGTTATGTCAAGGATGACGTGAAAAACTGGTACAAGATGATCAATGAAGGCAAAACTGAGCCAACTAGATCAGTGAGGAGGGACAGGTTCTGGGGAAGTAGAGAAGCAGAACCGCCAGGATGGAACTGCCTAGAGTAGCAAACACAAAAGAAAGTAGTAATGATCCTTAGACATCCAGCTTCAGTGACTGAAGTGGGGGAAATACTAACGAAGAGAGGACATGGCAAATAGAACCTACTCAAAGGGAAATAAGTTTTATTTTTGTTGCTGAGTTGCAGAGCTCAGGAATATTTAGGCAGAGCTACCAGAAAGCTATTAATAAATAAATCTGGTGCCACCTGGACTTACAGATAAGGGAAGCAAAAACACATGACTTATCACTTCAAGCTATGGACTGTAGCTATGGATAGTAATTACTGTAGAGTCTGAAAAGGAGATTATGATGCCATCATGTGACCACATTAAAGGGACAAAATATCTTACCAAATCTTCTTTGGAGACTTGGAGTCAATTTCAAAGATGGCTGGAGGGAACTTACCCTACCCTTCAGCCAGTCCTAGTAAGAAAAGGTGTTTTCCTCTACTCCATAAGAATGAAATCTCCATAAAAGGATGGAGCTTTGTTCATTACTATGTTTCCCTAGCCCAGAACCTAGCATGTACTCACTACTCATTAAGATGTATTAAATAAATTGCACAAATGATGAGATTTTTAAAATAAATAAAAGCTAAATCATAACATCACTGAGAGGATTCCCATGTTATATCTAAAATATCCCCCTAAACTTCTTATGTCTTTACTATTTTCATTTTTCTTCTACCTAATCTGTTCCATATATCTTTATTGGCATTTGTCTGTCTTCCTACTCCCTTATAAGCTCACTAGTCTGTCTATTTTCACTGTTTTATTCCCAACGCTTAGCACAGTGCCTGGAATCAAGAAACAGACAAAAGGGGTTATGTGAGTATGTGGATTTAAATTTAAATCTGGATTATATATTATAGCCATGTCACTTATCAAGTGCTTTTCCATATATACAATACACTCTTTTCCTTGTACCTTAATTGGAATTCAGAAGAGCAGGAAATATTTCCTTGTCTTGCTTTCCTTCCCCGAGTAAGCCAAACTACCCACAAGGCTCACGAGAGCCCCATTAGAATGAACTGGCTTATCTGAGCACTGCATGCCAGGAAATATGCTTCTCACCTTTTGAGTCTCTTAACAATTTTCCTTTCTGCCACAAGATTCAGACTCTGAAATAAGAAGAGACCTCCGTGGCAACTGCCTCAACATGAGAAATCATCAGTTCTATTTTTACTCTGTCCATGGAAAAATCTTCCTTTTCTGAAGCACCTTTTAATAAGGCCTTAGAAGGACTCAAGAACAATCAAAAGATGAAAGAGCTCAAGTTTGTTTCTCCTTTAATTGTGCGGGCTGTGTCTGTACACTTCCTACCTGAGTGTCCATTCACCACTAACCCTTCTATGTCATACAGAGATAACAAAAATAAATATAACTTCTGGTGGCATATTACCCTATGTATACACTATACAAGCACTGTAGAGTCAGGAACTCTCCTAAGCTTCAAAACATACTTATAAGGTACATTCGTCTTTTAATCCTTCTTTTTATAGGAGGGGAAATGTTAGCTCCAGAAGGGGGAGTAATTTGCCTGACGTCACACAGCTAGAGAACTGACAGGGCTGGGAACGGAAGCCAAGTAGCGTGACAACATCCAAGCTCTGAGTCTTAACCACTGTGCTTCACACCGAGACATACACTCAAAACTCGTGGATTAACAAGAGTTTTTGTGTCCATAGCACACAGCATCACCTTGTAACTATTCAACACGTGGATGGTCTTAATTGATAGCCACACAGGAGATGGGGAGAAGACCATGTATGAAGCAAATGAGTAAATTCCCCAGCTTGCCAGCCAGCTCCCAGGCTTCAGATAAGAACTTGCACAATCCTGTATGTTTCCAGCTAAGAGGTGTTTCATTGCCTGAGCTTTCTG
This sequence comes from Thryonomys swinderianus, assembly GCA_004025085.1. Taxonomy (NCBI): domain Eukaryota; kingdom Metazoa; phylum Chordata; class Mammalia; order Rodentia; family Thryonomyidae; genus Thryonomys; species Thryonomys swinderianus. The sequence goes on from PVIC010019648.1 coordinate 21,780, forward strand.
GATCACCAACTGACCCACTTTCAAAGTGTGTTTGTTTTCAAGTGGCCATTAAAGACTAAATCTCCTGAATGAGCTAATGATAAAACTCAAGGCCTCCGCTCTGTAGGGAAATAGGGCAACTAACTGCACTGGGGCGCAGTGACAGCGGGTGCTGGGAACCAGCCTGCGTTGGCCAGGAGATATGCTTCAGCAGCTGGAGGGCACAGGTGGACTTCTTCCCCGGGATGACCAGAAAGGCAGTATAGTCTCTGCCTGATCCTGGTGGCAGAACACAGGGTCCCTACCCAAGGCCATGAGAACATGTGTGTCCCACCCACCCAGATGCTTGGGCTGTCTGACACTGACCCCTGTAGCCAGCCAGGCCAGGGCTCAGTGCATCTATGTGGGCTCCTTTTATTCTCTGAGTCCTCTGCTCGGCAGTGAACAAGACCAGATGTGAATTTGTCCTTTCAGAGCCAGCTCTTTTGTGTTGGAGACAGAACTGAATCAAACCATTTTACCCAGACATATATTATTATAAACCCAAATATGTTCCAGGAATCAAAGAAATAGGGCCCTTATAAGAGGACAAAATCCAGTAGATACAACAGTAGCCAAAACATGAACCAATATTCAGGGGTCAAAGAGGGTGTGTCAAGGGTGGACTTTCAGACAAAGGGAGCAGCATGTGCAAAAGTCCTGTGGTAGCAGGGCCACCATCACACCAGAACAGCATCTTTGTGCATGTTAGAAAAATTTAAAAAATGTCACCTCTTCAAGACCCTTTGCATCTACTGGAAAATTGTCCAAGTTTACTAATTTTGTGTTAAAACAAGACTTTTATGGCAATTTCTAGAAAACCATTGTTTACTCAATTCTACATTATCTGGAATAGCATTGACACAATACAACAGGTGCTACCATACCTGATACCATAGTGACCAGTCCTGTGTAGCAACTGAGTTCTTACAATGTGGCTAGTCCCAGCAAAGATGCTTTATAAGTGTAAGATACACATTAGATCTCAAAACTGGGGAGAGGAGGATATAAAATATATATGATTTTTATATTGACTGCACTTTAAAAGTTATATTGGGATAAACAAAATATTCCCAAACTCAATTTCACTTTTCTATTTGTTTATGTGGCTACAAGAACGTATATGACATAGGTGACTCATAGATCTGTGAAGTTTCAGCCTGGCAAACAATACTGTGCACCTGGAGAGGGGAATGGGCATGGCCAGTGTGGGACAGTGAGAGGAGACCAGAGGCACAGCCCCCCGAGCACAAGGAGGAGAGAGATGAGACGAGGGGTGTGCTCTGAGCCTGGAGAACCCAATGAGCCTCTGACTTTGCTCCTCGATCACTCCCCAGGCTTAGAAGTTCATTTCGTCCGTGATTGGTCTGAAAAAGATAGGCAAGTAAGGTACTCTGACCCTCACAGCCACCCAGTCAGGCCCCTAGAAGACACAGGCAGGCAAGTGGCCATGCAGTTAGGCAGGAAAGCACTGTGACCTCCCGGGCTGAGCCTCCTGCACTAAATCCTTGGGTGCCGTTGTCATAGAGGAGCCTCAAAAGACAATGCAGAGACTTCAGCAGGGCCTGCACATCACTCCTGAGACAAAGCTCCAGGACGTGCCTTCCCAACATGGCTTTCCTGAGGGAGAGAGTCACAGGGAAGGAAGTGACCAGAGATAAGGGCTCCTTCCCTCCCTGGAGCCCAGGGCCTCTCCCTGTCCGCATGTGGATGCTTCTTGTCAGTACACACAACTCTCATTAGCATCCTGGATGAGAATAATGCACGTCTTTTAGCATAACCTTCCCATCAGAGGAGAAACTAATCACTTCCTTCAGGGATTCAACAAAAAGGGGCAGAGACGGCACCTGAGAATACTAAGGACTGATGTTGTGGAAACTCAGAGCCGGACACATAGTAAGGGGTTTAAATTGCAGAGCAAACAGCTCATCTCCACACCCACCAAGAGTCTCCATTCGCACTCGGATGAATCGAAGAACAGTTCTGAAACATCAGTTACCCCAAGTATAGTCCATGCCACACACTCTGCCAAGTCAGATACCCTATTAGCTCATTTCATTCTCTTTAAAATTTTACAAAACCATACCTCTTTTACAAGTGGAAAAAGTGATGCACTGTGAAGTTAATGATTTATCAAATCTGCTTGTAGATGATAGAAAATACGCCACAGAGAGCTGGACGCAGAAGAAAAGAGCACTGAGCTATAATTTGGAGGAGGGAGGACTAATGACCCTTCCTATGCACCCCAGGATCCTTAAAGCATAGAAGGCAGATTCCTGCTGCCTGCAGCCCCTCCCCCTCCTAGTGTAGGGTGGTGGGGGGTGGGGAGGACTGCACAGGGAGGCTGTCACCAGTCCCGCTGCAGTCCTGGGGCACAGAGTGCACTCCTGCGCCTGTGACAGCAATCTGCCAAAGAGGAAAAGGCCCCAGACTTGGGGCTAGACCAAGGAGTTAGATTAGCAAGTTTCACAGTGACTTGTCTAGCACTCCAAATGAAAATATGCCCTAATCTAGGAAATGGAAAGGTAAGTAAGACTGACAGGCCCTAACATACCTCCTCGCACTAACACTCTGGGGCCCACGAACAAGCACCACCTGAGCACGAGCTTTCGGGAGCAGCCGTGCAACTAGCAAGAATCCGGCCCTGTGAATTCAGTGCATCCTTCCCTCAGTGAACCTCTGCTGTGTGACTCTTAAGGACTGGGGACTTCTGAAACATGCCATCCTTTTTAGAAAATCCCTCACTTAGAGATTAATGATAAGTCATATAGAACTATTCTTTACAAGAATTAATAAAACAGTTTAAGAAGGAGAACTGAGCAACTGGCCTCTAGGCTGTTACTTCCTTAAGTCATCTTGGATCAATACCTGTCCCTGTGTACTGGCCCATGTGTCAATCACATAAAATCATAATTAGGTCAGCCCTGAAGAAAACGAAGTTGACCCAAATGTGTGACTGACTGTCGCCATGGTAGTTCTTCATTTACCTGATTGAAATAGTCATATTAAATATGAATGGCTAAAATGTGGGCCTGGTACCTACTCCTGTCCAAGGCTCTGCGCTCAAAGGGACATTATGAGAGGCCTTTATTGTGGACTAAGTTTCTGTCTCAAGTTCTTCACATGCCAGACCAGCAATCAAAATGGAGTCATTCGCATTCCAGTGTCACATCACCAAGCTGAAACGAAGCTATTTACCTCACTTTCTTGAGAAATCAGGGCCAGAGGGACAACAGGCACAGGGCCTGAATGGGCCACTTTCAATTAGAATGAAAATGACATTCCCTTGGCCTGGCCCTTACACACACAGAGAAAAAGGAAAAGGGAAATAACTTGATATGAAGCAGTCAGTCGGTTATTTTCCCATCGGTCTGGCCCCAGCACAGAAGAAAGTAACTGTGAAATGATGAATCTGCTTTGTGTTCTTTGTTTCTGCTTTTTTTCAACCCTTCTCTGTGTAAAACACCACCCTCCCCTGCTCTGCCCGAGGAAACACACCTTCTGTCATAGGAAATATAGTACTGCTCTATTCTGGAATTGAAAATAAGTACAGTTAAGGAATTTAACTTTTAATTTTGTCCTCTTGCTAGAGGATACTTAAACTTTATACCAATACCATAAAGTAGATGTTGGGATTATCTATATTTCACACTCAGGAAACAGAGGTACCAAAAGACTCAGGGAACTTTCCAAAGGCGCAGACAAGGCTCCAGATGGCTATGAACTCCAGCAAAGTTTCTCCCCAACACTTTAGCTCAGCAGCCTGTCCACAGGAGCTGGACTAAACATACACCCTGCTTCCTTTGTTAGGAAAGGTAAAGACCAGACTCTCTAACAGTACATTAGACCACTGGAAAACATAGCTGTTGAAGTATTCAACAAAATAGATTATTATTTCAAGGAACTATTGCCTCAAATGAAGTCTTTTTTTTTTTTGAGACAGGGTCTCACTTTGTAGTTCAGTCTGGCTCTGAGCTCACTATGCAGTCCAGGCAAGCCTCGAACTCAGCAATCCTCCTGTCTCTGCCTCCTGAGTGCTAGGATTATAGGCGTGAGCCACCACTCCTGGCACTGTGGTATGTGGTATTGATGGCTGGTGGGCGTGAGTCTCCACGCCCAGCATTGTATGTGGTTACCAGGATCGAACTCAGGGCTTTGCGCTTGCAAGGCAGGCGCTAGAACCACTGAGCTAACCCTCCGGTCCGTCCAATGAAGTTATTTTAAGATCTTCAAAGTGATTCATTTTCTTTGATTCAGGGATAAAGTACATCGGATTTTAAAACATAGCACAATATGCAAAGTGGCCATACTATTGATTTCTTACAGAGAAACTACACTGGATGGTGTGTGTACATATTTATTCCCAGGGTCACAGTGCACTGAGACAGCTGCCACTGTTGTATGGGAAGCAAGGGCCAAACCGCCTCCATTCCACCCATTGGATGAACCTCTCCCTTTTCTCCGGGAGAGGCAGAGGTGTGTCGCATGGCCCAATCCACAGCAAGAGAAGCCCATGTGCCCCTGCTCTGAACAAACAGGTGCTGGCACCAGTTGACGTCAGCAGCAGCGTTAGCACAACAGCCAGGAGGGCTAATCTGTTGGTGGAGATAACCTTTGCTGCACACCAAGCCTGTGCCAACGTGCAGGCTGGGCCACCCTGAACTCCTCCACTCACATGACCTCCCCAAACTGTCTGTTTAATATTCCCCCTGCAGCAACCTTGTGAGAATCTATGTGGCATTGCCCTGAGGGTCAGATACAGAGGAGGAGCCAGGCCTGTGTGATCCTGATGAGCCCCAGGGCCTTGCTGGGCCTCAGTTCCCTCATCTGAAGTCTGAGGCTTAATGGCAGCACCCACCTCGGGAAGGTGCTGTGAAGGGTAAAAGGCTGAGACCCACAGGGCATGCAGGAGCTCCCACTGCTGTCACCCTGAGGGTGGCAGGACCAGTCACCCAGAGCCCCTTCTCACTGGTCCACATCTTAAGATAGTACAACTGTATACATTATTTTCTTCTGATCTAATTTGTATGACATAAAATTCACCATCTGAAAGTGTACACATCTGTGGTTTTAGTATGTTTGCTCTGTTGCTCACCCTGCACCACTACCTAACCGGAGATGCTTTCTTTCATCTCCCCAAGAGAAGCCCCACCCAGGAGCAGTTGGCTCCAGGTCACTCCCCTATGGTCCTACACCCATTAACTGACTTGCAATCTACAGATTCGCCTGTCGGAGACACTTCACATGAATGCTATCCTGTAACACGTGGCCTTTGGGAAGAGGACACCACCAGAAAAGAAGTCTTTGCACAAAGTAGCAGGCGTCCACCACCCCTCCCCCCAAAATAATAAAGTATCAGCTGCGCTGCTCTCAGTAACAGCCTCTCTGTGGGCTGACGGGCAGAGGCTCAGCTTGATCGAGGTTTTAAAACATTTTAAGCTTTGAAGCTCATTTTCCATCCCACATAACACAACAGAGACACAGCACAGCAGGCCTATTGTTCCATCCTCCTCTTCCCCCAGCATGTCAACAGGGTCTGCAGAATGCCAGGATGACTATTCTGTTACTAATTACCTCCCCTGCTAAGAGACAGACTCCCTCAGACCGGACCAATAGGAGGAGACTTCAGAATATCTTCATGAGATGATAAACGTCTTTAGGTTCGTGCAGCCCTAGCACTTTGGGGGGTTTAAATGACACCAGTAGTGGCTCTGTCTTAAATTAAAATATACTGAGGCCATCCTTGGCCTGAAGGGTGCTGTTGAATTGTTTCTGAGGAAGAAAATCCCACCATGGCCCTTAGAGGTAACACAGAGTGAGAGAGATCCTAAATACATTCCCAAGTTCTCAAATCCCTGCGATCTCGTGATATATCATCCTAGAGGATAATCACAGGAGAAAGAAGCAGTGGCTTAAGTCTGTTGTCCATTCAAGAATTAACAGAAGAAAGTGAGCCCCGGCTTCAACTTCCGGACTCTCACACCTCTTCCTCCAGGTGGCCAGTGAGCCACAGAAAGCCCTAGGCAACAGCCCATCAGTCTGGGCATCACAGTCAACTAGGATTCTCATTTTAGGACAGGCCATTAAAGATACACATTCATGAAAGCCATGATAAACCAAATGTATACTTCATAGCTGAATCTCTGGGGCAGTTGGGTACAATCACTAAAACTATTTGGTGTATTATGGTGATTATTTTTATTGCACAACTATGGGACTACACAATTTCATTCAGAACCAGGTAGTAAAAAATACAGTCAGCTTGGACCCAAAACGTCTAATATAAATCTTGACTCAATCAGTACGCTTGTGAGGTTAGAAACCTAATTTTGGTTTTCATCCTGGACTTTAAACATAGCACAGCAGTGATCCACGTGGTCCTTCCAAAACCGAGTCTCTCACCATAGAACTAATATGGCCATATTGTTATTGTGAGGTGTTGCACAGCAAAGCTCCTGAAGCTTGGGGAAGGCTAAAGCATGCTGTGACTTTGGCTTGAGAATGCAATAAATATTCCTGAGAACCACTAGTCTTTGGGCAGTTCGGTAAAGTCATTTGATTAAAATGGAATGTATTTTTTTAATGTAGCAATGGGTCAAGAACAAAGGCTCACGTATCACCTTTGCTCTTTAATTGTCACAGGGACAGAGTGTTCTGACACTCCTCTAAGAAGGTCAACATTCCAGTTTCAGGCTCCAGGCTGACTGACAACCAAGCAGCAGGTATGAGGAGTGACAGAGCACGGAACAGAAGCTAACCAGCACCTGAGTAGTGGAGAGCTAATTATAACAGGGATCTAATACAGACCTCCGTTTTTATGGGTCATGCACAGTGCTTCCCTATTTGAAGATCTGGAGGAGGTTCCTTTGTTACCCAAGTGGACTCTGCCTTTCATGCCAATGGCCAACATTCCCATCACCCATGTGGCTTCTCTGATTACGTGGTTAGTCAGGCCAGCTGGGATTTCTTTCCTCTAGGTCAGCTTTCTTTATCAAAGGCTCCAGTGGTGATCTCTGCACCTTCTTCCTTTATAGTACCAAGTCTACCCTTTGCACAGAGGTCATGTTCTACTTGGCCCAGTCTGAAAGGCCTATGCATCCTACTGTATGTACCGTGACTGTTCATGAGGCTGGGCATTGCCTTTTATAACTTTTTGCTTTATAGATTCTCAAGAGCTGCAATTCCAAAACAGAACAAAAACTCAGGAACAAGTTGGTAAACTGCACAGCTTACATGCAAACATGTTTAAAATGCCCTTGGGGATTAAGTGCCGCTGGAGTTTCCAAACTCATAAAAGGCAACCTCTACCAGTAGAAATCACAAACTGAAAGCAAACCCTATCCATTTGTGCTTCCTTTCTATCCCAGAGATTTTCACAAATGGTTTGTTTCACAATCCATTTGAACAAAAAGAGATAGATCAGCTTTCACTGTAGCCAAAATATTTTGCAGGAGCTGATGAAAAATTCTCATCATGAGGCAGATAAGAGAGTACATGTGATGTCAAAACAAGGTCGAGCAGACTTGGAGTTAAACAAACAGTTCTCAGTGGTCTGTTTGGAACAGCCCTCTCTTGCAAGAATTGGAAATTTTTAGGCATTCACTTAATCTTCAAAATAAAAATCGTGCCTCTCTACCTACATTCATGAACTTAAGTCTCAGCAATATTCACTGAATTCCCATTGCCTCTGACACTTAGTTCTTTGCCACTGGGAGGGCAAAGCGCAGGTTCTCCTTGAGTCCTGTAAGGATGAAGCTTGTGGGTGGGTGTTACGCTTCACACCAAAGCAGGTGCTGGAATTTTGTGTCAACTGGTCTGTTTTTCAAAGAATCATAGTGATCGCTTTTCACTGAATATTAGGTAAGAATTGTCAACGATCCAACAACACCATCAACAGGGGTAAGGTACTAAGCAGCGGTTAGGAATCTGGTCCTAAAAGGCCATCAACCCTTACTTCTCTGGGATGGTAGGGAGGTCTTCTGTTATATGACAAGCAAGCACTGAAATGCTTGATTTTATTCACTGACTTGATTTTATTATTTTAAGAATACTTACAAGAGGTGTGACCTGTATAACTCAAAACAAGGTTAAATACCTCTACACAAGTCTTCCTGCTGAGGTCACAGATGCTGCCTTTTGCCTTCCAGAGCAAAGGCTCATTGAGACACAGACCAGCAAGCAGACTACAGGCCACCAAGCTACTATAGGACATAACTTGACAGACCCCCACCTTCAACTGTTGCTATTTGGGTCCAGCTAATTCTTGGTCCAGGGGAATTTCCTACATGGTAGGTTGCTTACCAGCGCCCCTGCTTCTTCTTGATCTATGCCAGTACCCATCACCCTGTCAACAAATGGTTGTCTTCAGATACAGCCCAGTATTTTCAAGGGGACAAAATCACCCTTGGTTGACAATCTGTGAGGAAAATGAAAATTTGGGGAGGGTATAGTCCCTGGGTTAGCCTAGTTGATCTGAAATGGACTTCTATCCATCGAAAATAATATTTTAAATTATAGAAACAAAATGATAGTGGGCC
>PVIC010019649.1:0-10172 GCA_004025085.1 Thryonomys swinderianus
AAAAAAAACAAAACAAAAAAACCCCAAAACTTTGCCCTTATGGAACTTATATTTTGTTTTATTTTTTATTTTGTTTTGTTTATATATTCATAATGTTGGCATTGAGGACCAAACTTGGGTCCTTGAATAAAGTTTATTATAGGACTTGATTCATACAGTCATAGAGCTGAAGAGTCCCATGACATGGTACCTGTAAACTGAATGCCCAGCAAAGCTAGTGAATTGCTATCCCCAGCCTCCCTATGATAGTCAAACTGGCACATAGAATTTAACTTACAAAAACAATGTATCTCCATTTTCTTCCTATGTTTTCCTCATAGAATTGTTTAAGGTGGAAAATCAGAATTAGTTGGGTTTGGTAGTTCACACTATAATCCCAGTACTCAGGAGGCAGAGGCAGGAGGATTGCTGAATTTGAGGTTTGTCTGGGCTACATATTGAGCTCAGGGCCAGGATGAACTACAAAGCAAGATCCTCCACAAAGAATGGCTGCCATCTTGAAATTAGCCAGCAATAAATGCTGGTGAGGTTGTGGAGAAAAAGGAACACTTCTCCACTGTTGGTGGGAATGTAGACTAGTTTAACCATTATGGAGACTAGTGCAGAGATTTCTCAAAAAACTAGGATTAAAGGTCCCATTTGACCTTCTCCCTATTCCTCTGATGGGGATATACACTACACAAAGATTTATAACAGTCATATCAGAGTGACATTTGTGCACCCATGTTTATAGCAGCTCAGTTTGTGATAGCTAAATGTTCGAAATAACCCAAATGCCCATCAACTCTAGCCTAGATAAAGAAAATGTGATTTTTTAAATAAAATGGCATATTATTCTGCCATTAGGAATGATGATATCATATATTTCAATTTACACGAGAACATATTGTAATGGAATACAAACTCTCAGAACTTTTCAGCAATATTCAATTAATATGGTTATTTTCTTAAATATGATTTAAAAATTGAATTAACTTTAACATTAAAGAATGGATTATGATAGTTGTATTGAAAATAATCAATAAAGAATATGTGCAATATTTTACTATAGGGAAGCAAGTGATTTTGGAAGTAAAAAAGAAATGAATAGGGTATAATTTCTATCTTAAAGCTTACCATAATTATATAAATTCATTATAGCAAATTTAATGCATTATGACAAATATCAAAAAAGAAAGTTCATCAAAATTGAGAAAAGCAAAAAAAGTTATCCAGTACTATCACAGTCTGAAATCAACCAACTCCTTTCCTTTTACTTGATTCATCAGTGAGTTATAACTAACAAAGATAATACAATTCTGAGATGCATAATAGAAGTTAATTGCCTATATAATGGAAAATAACTTCACCATTGGACTGTGTTGGTCAGAATACATGAGATAATGGAATCAATTTGTGCTCTGTAGGACTTTGCTTGCACCCATATTATGACAATTAACAATTTAGTTTATAGGTAGTGGGTTTTCAAGCCTCTTTCTTTCACTCTAGGCTGTGAATTACACACATCCAAGAACCATGGCTTACCTAATTGCATGCCATTGTCACCTAGCAGAAAATGCAGCCATTAGCATGTGCTTAGTAAAGCATTGCATTTATTAAAGCACGAATCCTATTGTCTTGGATACTTGCCATGGTATCCTACCTGATTCATTTGCCTCTTTATTCTCTCACTGAATTGCATTCTTTAGGCAATTGTTCAAGCAGTAACAATAACCTCTGCAAGGCCATGGTACTAGTAAGTGACAGATATTTTATTTAAGTAGATTGAATTGAGTTACTTTATCAAAATATGACTTCAATTAAAATAAATCAAGAAGCTCAAATGTTGCATAATTTCTCTTATATGAAAATACCAAAATGTTATTAAAGAACAAAATAGAAGATTAAAAAATAGGAAAGATGGATCTTTTTCAAATGGAAAAAGAGATGGGGAAAGGAGAGAAGGTAGAGAGGAGGAGGGAATGAAATAAGGTTCGAGATGTGATATAGTCATATAATCCACATGTGTACTAATAAAACTGGAAAAAATGTAAAAGTTCCTATTAAACAGGAACTAGAAAGCAAAAAAGGGTATTTGAGGGTAAATATTTTTTTCATACTTTGTGGTAATCTTTACCTACGTTGTATGATGAGTATGATATTTTCAGAGTATTTGATTAATAAGAGTCAAAACAGCTGATCAGAATCCTGAGATGGCTGAGGACAAGGCTGTATATGGAAAAGCTGAAAGAATATGAATGATTTTAGCTTTGAAAAGTCTGGCTTAATATCATATACATACATACATATATGTACATATACATATATATGTACATATACACATATATATATGTATAATACATCTGTGTATGTCTTTAAAAATCAAGTCCTTACTAGCTTGAATATACGCTGTACTGCCTGAGAATTTCTCTGGCATAAAAATATTTAAAAACTGTTTAATTGCTTAATTAAGAAATGATGAATTGGTATAAGTAACACAGAAATCAAGTACATTATAATAGAGCAGTGATCTCTAAAATTAGCAAGGCACTCAAATAAAGAATAGTGTTCAAATGCACAGGAATTGAGTGAAAGGGCTGGTGATTATCCAGTAGAGAATGCTTAGATGTCTGCCTGCCTGCCTGCCTGTTGCTCTATCTATCTATCTGTCTATCTATCTATCTATCTATCTATCTATCTATCTATCTATCTATCTATCTATCTATCTATCATCTATCTATCTATCTATCTATCTATCTATCTATCTATCATCTGTCTATCTGTCTGTCTGTCTGTCTGTCTGTCTGTCTATCTATCTATCTCTGTCAACAATCTAATTCTAACTATATTTTATTTTACTGCTGCTCAGCAAGATTAAATAATATTGGGTAAAAGTTGAAATAATTTAACTATTTTTGTTAAAAGTATATGTACAGTTATTGCAAAGATAAGTCTCCAATAAACAATATGGTTGTTATCCACAATAGTAAACACTATCAATTATGCAATTTGCAATAATACTCTAAATGACATCAGTGAAATTTTAAGTTATAGTATTTAACTTTTAGCTACCAAGTGATGCTATATTTTTCTATAGTCTTTTAAAAATATAAGGAACATACATAGCATAATGAATGTATTTTATTATGTATCTCCAACACATCACATGCTTGTGAGATACTGATACAAGAAAATATTGTGTTGTGACAAAGAAGCCAGACACAGAAAGCTAAGCCATGTAATTTGCATAGAATAGAGAAAAATCTGTAACTATCATAGTCACCATCAAGAATATCTCCCTTTACTACACTGTTTTATAGTGTAAAATGTTCTAAATAGTAGATGACTCTTTAATAATTTGTGTTCCTCTTTCTCCTCCTATAGAAGTTTTGTTAAGTAACCCATAGTACGTAAGTAACTGAGTTAAAGTTTTTATATCTAAAATCATCTGGAAGATTTGTTGAGTAGTTTAATAAGAAAGATGAAACACCCAGCATAACATATAAAACATGCATAGCACATAGTCATCATCTTTATTTTATTATGGCATAAATAACATTTTCAGAGTTGAAAACATTAATTAGAAGTTTGAAGTAATCCAATGAATATCCATTGAAGATGACTAAATCTTCTTAGAAAGAAAAATTAGGTATGTTGTTTTTCAACATTCCCAAAACATAATATTATGTCTTAGTGTCTGTTATATTCCTAGAAAATCAGTTAATTTGGGAACATTATGTGAGAAAACTAGTACCATGGCACTAAAGGTGGACTGCTTTCGTAGCACCTCAAAAGGACACTGTCAAAGAATTATCTGATTTTACCAGTAAAAATAGCTGTAGAAGAGCATTATTTATATGCTTTGTCTTAATAGAGATGTTCACATTCTCAGTGAAGATCTGAAAATATCATCTCTCACATCAGAGTGAATTACTAATGATGGTGGACATAGTGTGATGGATGATGTTTATTAAGATTAAAGTTTCTAGAGAGTGTAGTCTTAAATATAAGCCCCATACAACACAATATGTGTCACAGAATTGACAGATTTATGGGTTCCAGACATTTAAAGAAATGCATATTTAAAAGGTAGGTGAACATTAAGTAACCATGTGACAAGGAACAATGTATGTCTAGGTATGTCACAAAGGCATGAATCTAGATACTATATCTGTTCCGTCCAACTTTCTGTCACATAGTATTCTTCTGCTCTGTTCTTTAGCTGTCATAAACTTTTTACACATTAGAAAGAATATAGTGTTTAGCAAACCCATCCAAGAAAGTCATTAAATAAATCACATAAGAAAATTATATTAAAATAGTGAAGAAGAAAAACATTTCAGATAAATGGTAACACATTTTCATTGTTTCTTTATCATATATTTAAATTGTTCTCTTTCAAAATACATATTTTGTGAGATCATATATTCATACAGAGTAGTTTGGAAATATTTTCTTCCCTTATTTATGTTCCCTTTTGTATTTTCATCTTTTGCTATCATTTGCAGAAAAAATTTTGAAATAGTAGTATATCTTTATTTTTTCAGTGTGATTTTGGGATATCAAAAAGAAGACAATTCTAACCCAAGTTTTGGACGATTTACAACAATTCTTTATTTCAAGATTTAACAGTTAAATTTGGATTTATGTTTTGATTTGAGTTATATGTATAATGTAAGGTCGTGTTGTTTGCATTATCTATCATGTGCACATGGATTATGAGTTGTTAAAACAATATAATATATATGAGTGTGCATATGTTTATGTGTATATGCATGCACGTGTGTATGTGTGTCTGCATGTATGTTTGTATGTATGTATATTTGTATGTATTTTTAAAAGTAGGGTCACACTAGGTGGCGCAGGAAAACCTTGAATCAAATATGTAGCTCCAGAGGCCTTAAATTCATCCTCGTTCTGCCGTCTTGGCCACTTTAGTGTCAGGATCACAGATGTGTGCTACCGCATCAGGCTTTCCAGCACCATTTTTAAAAAGATTACTCTTTGGATATATGTGAAAGATATAAAATTCTGTTTCTAGACTTTTGATTTGGTTTCACTGATGTGTGACTATTCTAAGGTGAGTTCTACAATTCTTATCAATGTAAATTTAGAGTAAATGTTGAAGTTGAAAAGAAGAAGAAAAAAGAAGAGCCAGGCATGGTAGCTCACGCCTGTAATCCCAGCACTCGGGAGGCAGAGGCAGGAGGATTGCTGAGTTTAAAGCTTGCCTAGGCTACCTAGTGAGCTCAGGGCCAGCCTGAACTACAAAGCGAGACCCTATCTCAAAAGAAGGGAAAAAAAAAAAAGAACAACAAGAAAAACAGTTTGTCATGCTCGCTTTGGCAGCATATATACTAAAAATATAGTTTGGGTTCTGATATAGATTGCATTAAGGGTGTCAGTCAAGTTAGGAAGCATTACTATTTTAACCAAGATAGATCTTCCAATTAACATGTATGAAGTATACTGTTATTTAAGTTCCCCAATTATATAAATATTATAGGATTTCCAGATTTTTAAAATTGAACTTTAACCAGTTCATTAGTTTCTGTTCTTTTACATCTGTCAATATTCTTCTCCACTTCACACACCTGTGATCCTCCAAGTCTTGTATTCTGCATTCTGATGAAGTCAGCATCATGCATACGACACCACTGTTGGCTGCCAGCAAAAAAGAGGACAGGACTGTTCGAACCACCCAGTGTTCTGTGAATGTCTGGTTGTCTGGACATGATGAAATAAAGAGAACCAGTTCCCTCGGAGCCTTGTCTCAAGCAGGAATTCTCTTCTCAAATTAAATGTTTACACTTTTGGACACTTGGGGCTACTCTGAGCGAATACTGGTTTGTTCCTCACATGGCATTTTTCTTTTCGTCCCTCTATGAATTGCCTGGCTACTTTTAATGGCACTCATCTCCTTAGCAGCTATACCTCCCTTCATTGCAAATTGTCTTTTTCAGGCTAAAACTTAAAATTTTCAATTTTTTCTCTTCTGCCTTTTCCTATGATTCTCATAAATCTAGATACAAAAAAATCAGTGTTACTCATGCCACAGACTAAATTTTAGGCTGTGTTAGAATATTAGCTTAGCACCCTGAATTTCCTCCAAAGTCTCAGGACATGTGCAAAATGCAAATAAATGTATCACTGAGCACAGTCCAATTGCTGATAAGATCCTTGTTCCCACCTCAAATTTCTGGGGCCTTGCCTTTGCTGTCCACATTCCTATAAGCACCTTAGCCTTTACCACATCTACCAGAATCTTCCATCAAGCTGTGATTACAGCTATGCATCTTTAGCTCATTTCCTCAAAAACTTCTCAATCTCTTCTCACAAAGCATCTCTAAATCACATAGTAAGGTAGACTCACAAGAACAATGCCACCTTTCTGGTACCAACTTTCAGTATTGTTTTTTTTGTTGGTGGACACAGTATACAACACATAAAGGAGGAAAGGTTTAATTTAGTTCACAATTTCAACAGCTTTTATAATGTAACTGGAAGGCCAAAAAAGCTCAAGTATCATGCTAGAAACACAAGGAGAACAATATCTTTAGCTTATGGCAGGTATTTGAGAAGCAGACCAAAGGAATAGTTTCAGAGAAACACGATGAGAAACCGTGTGTACTACTCAAGGCTGTGCGTCGAAGACCAAACTGGCCAGACCCTTTGCCCTGTTTTACTGATCTGTTGAGGGTTTCTCAGTCCAACGCAATTGATATAAAAGGTCACATCATCTTTCAGATGGGCTAACAAAACCATTCTGTCCTCTCTACAGATGGTGCTTCCATCGACCTTAATTCTTTCCAGAGATATCAGAACCTATCATCTTAATTGTTCCCCAAGCTTTACACTTGTCAGTTATATAGCCTTGCTACTACCTCTAAATAACTGACAAGAACTCTTGAGTTTAGAGAGTTTAGTAAATTCACACTTTTAAAAACTGGCAGGTAGAATCCCTCACAAAGTTTGGTGCCCTGTGCCATACCCACATGGCTTGCCAGTCTTCTTCTGCAGGTATGATTGGCAGAGCTTATTTGTAAGAATAGCGACCTTCTGTCTCATCTTACAGACATTCTGCCAAGGGATTCTGTTAAAGATCACAAATTTTTTCATCTTCTGCATGTTAACAGTAGGATGTTGTACCCTGGAAAAATTACCTTCTGAAAGACAGGGAAATTGTGAAAAAGCCATTACACACCCATCCTTAAGAAAGTACATGGTATATTAGAGACTGCTGGATTCACTTGTTCCCAGCAATAGGAAGTTTAATATTCAACTTTAATTTTTTTCTTCTTTGTTGTATATTTGAGTTTTCCTGATCTTTGGTCTTCATAAACTTTAAAATGAGCTTACACATCCAGTTTTCCTCTGGTTTTGCTTTTCTGCAAAACCGAGATTATGAGAAATGTGAGAATCTCTCCCTATCTCCCTCTCTTCTCAAAGTGCTTTATTAGCAAAATGGTAAGAACACATATTTTTGCCTTGTCTTTGTCTTTGTGTTCTTTATGACGCTTATATGACTTTCAATTTTTGTATGCATCCATTATTGTCTTGTAGATTTCCACATAACATGATTAGGAGTAGAAAAGTGAGGTGTCTGGTGACATTTTTATCTCAAGACTTGCTTATTGTAAAAAACTGCTAACCAGTGATGATGTACTAGTGACCCCTGTAGATAAATTGTATTTATGAATCCTTCCTTCATTTACATATTGGAGTAGGCAGTCCCTAATTTAAAAATCCATATGGCTACTTCTTCAAGCATCTATGACTGAAAAAAATCATCAATAGAAAAACAGAAATAAACTACATTTTGATCTTAGAAATTCACAATTGCTTTGGCAACTCATAAATTCTGAAAATGATGCATTTATGCTCAAGATAAATCAAGCTAACTCTGTAATAATTGTCTGTTTTGACTTTCAAAATTGACTACATTATAAACACTTTCATGGAAAGGTGAATACAAGAGCACCCAGAGGCCTTTTCAATGGAGCTACAATTAGATGAAACTATATTGTACTTTGCCATGCTGTGTTTCCCATTAGCTGGTGATCAAAAGAAAAATTCCAAAGAAGATCAGTAGGATGCAAGATTGATTACAGTCTGATTCAGCAGTATAATCAGTAGCTAGTGCAATCTCAGCATGAATGGAGTCCCCAGAGAGTTGGTTGCTATCTGATAGCACTACAGAGGAGAGAAATCAAATGACTTCTAGAATGTAGATTGGTTTGGGTTGCATTAAACAGGAAAGGATTATATCTCACACTGTCATCCATCCTGGCATCCGAGCACAGCGCATCTAAAACATCTTATTTCCAGAGAAGGTATACATCAACTTTGCCGCATGGCCTGATTCAGCAACTCCTGTGAAGGGAGACTGCACAACTGCTATGTAAAAGTAGCTGCAATTAATTATACTGTGATTTTGATGTTTCTTGCCAAGGACAGAAGACTAATTTTTATTATTTAATTTACAGCCCTCATATTGGTCACTATCCCTTAACATTGCAAATGTAAAATACAGGACTGGCTTGTCTATAAAAATGATTGCAATAACCACTCAAGGGCATGGGCAACAATAGAAAAAGCAATGAAAAAATACATTAAAATTCACCATCTAACAAATTTTGCTGAGAACTTACCGTGTGCTTATCTGTAATTGGCTTATTTATGTAATTCCTGACAGCATGGGCTCTGTATTTTATTCATACATTTATACAGACACACACACACACACACAGTAGCCATTTTTAACACTACGGGGAAAAATGTGTTAAATTATTTACATTTGTGGCCTCTCACTTTTTCATTGACTAACTTGAATAGGTTGTCATAAGTGACAAAGTAACAAAATATTTTCAAGGAAAAAGAAAAACACACAAAAACACCACAAGTGGAACACTAAATCAAATCTATATTGTGCAGTCACAGGAAAGAATGAGGTAGAATGTATATAGTTCCTTTATTTCATATCAATTGAAAAAATACAATTTATGGATTATCTCTTTATTGCCCAAAGCATCATCCCAGATCTGTAGAAGACTTGAGAAGCGGCTGACAAGAGTATATTCATGGTACACTGCATTTCTTCTTGGATACAAAGACAACAAACTGAACTTGGCAAACTGCCTAGTGGGGGAGATGGGTTCAGAGTAACTCACACCCTTTGTCAGAAACTAACGTATGTCAGTCAGTGTTATTCTAGATAGCGCATTGAACTGTCTTCTTAAAGAATTTAGAATTTTCTAGAATTTAGAATTTTCTAGCTTTTATCTTTAAAGACCACAATTATTTTAGTTCTTCTGTGCATCTTCAGTGACATTACAATTTTAATATTTTATGTTTTCCTATATTATCTATTCCAATAATAATTTATTTTAAATAATTTCAAAAACCTATTGAAAAGTGTGTGTGTGTGTGTGTGTGTGTGTGTGTAAGAAAGAACAATTCTCTGTACATACATTTCACAAACTAGAGGGAAAAGGTAAACCTTTTAAAAGCCTAAACTACAAAACCTAATTTCAAATAACCAAAATAGTGAATTATCCTGGTAGATGGTATCTAGAGAATCCTATATATAACATTATTTATGATGTAAAACTCCCTAAGATTAATAGTAAATACAATATATATGACTTCAAAGATGTAAGGCCAGTGATTTAGCTCAGTGTTTCAGTGTCTGCCTGGCAAGTCAAGGTCCCAAATTTGATTCCAAGTGCCACATACCACAAAGCTGGGTGTGGCGGCTTATGCTTGTAATCCTAGCACTTGGGAGCCAGAGGCAGGAGGATTGCTGAGCTCAAGGCTTGCCTGGGCTACATAGTGAGTTCAGGGCCCTGAACTACAAAAAGAGACACTGTCTCAAAAACAAAAACAAAAAAACTAAAACACACAAACAAAAAACAAACACTTAGAAAACAAACATACAAAAACAAGAACAAAAAATGTAACTAAAAAAGAAAAGGGTTAATATCTAAAGTAGACAAGAGTAAATTAAACTATATGCATACAACTAATTGCATGGACATTTTTTCTTTCTTTCTTTCTTTTTTTTTTTTTGAGACAAAATCTTGCTTTGTAGTTCAGGCTGGCCCTGAGCTCACTATGTAGCCCAGGCAAGCCTTGAACTCAGGAATCCTCCTGCCTCTGCCTCCCAAATACCAGGATTACAGGTGTGAGCCACC
>PVIC010019649.1:17901-30520 GCA_004025085.1 Thryonomys swinderianus
CTATGTAGCCCAGGCAAGCTTCAAACTCAGCAATCCTCCTGTCTCTGCCTCCCGAGTGCTGGGATGACAGGCATGAGCCACCACGCCTGGCCATGGCTATGTTCTTATTCCCCACTATTGTTCCATGTGGCTTCACCACCTGACTAAATTGTGGGCATTGATCTCAGATTCGTAAGCACAGAATAAATTTAGTGAGTTTTATTCACAAAATTTCTCCAAGGGCTGAGATATTATCTGAAGATTTTCTCTATTATATCTCATTTATGTTTTAATTGTCTACTTTCCTAACTATAACAACACTATGTTTCTCAAGACTATTGCCTTAATTTTGCTTACCACACTACTACCCTACATTTTATCAGACACATCAGAAAACATCCACAAAATTAGCACAAACTAATTCAATTTCTTCATGATTCGCTGTGTCAGTCAGGATAATTTGACTGACACAGCAGCTGCACACTTTGGATCTTGTAGTTGTCCTTGTCACAGAATTAAGAGAAGATACTCAGTGGCCTTCAGTGCTAATTAAATATTTAACCATAACATTTTCTTTCCTTATGTTTCATGAGTCAAGTCAGTGAGTCACTAGATCCCCCCCCCCCCACGCTGTAAGTCTCTGGAAAGGGTAGACTTCTATGTGCCAAGGGGGGGAAAAAGTTGTTTAACAGCATTTAATACATGTGCTTCTTTTGTGTGTAGCTTTTGGCAATTCTTTCACTACTACATTCATTATTATTTTACATTATTATTATTATGTCAATTCTTTACTAACTCACCAGCATGTGACAGTTTTCATTATACTTTCCTTAAATGATTTTCCTCTTTGGAACTGGACTTTTCCATTAACCTCTTTTCTGTTTTCTTCCTTGTGACTGTTTTTTCTCCTTCCAACATTTTGATGTGCATGATTCACAGGACTTTTACTTCTCCTCTCTTTCCTTGAAAAGTCATTTCCTTGGTTTCACTATTAATAAAGATACTGGTCATTCTTACTTCTGTGTATTCAGTTTGATTTCCACATGACTCCCCATTCTACAGTTCATGAATGAAGTAATTTTATGTATGTATGTATTTATTTATTTATTCATTTGTTTGTTTGTTTGTTTATTTGAGACAGGGTCTCACTTTGTAGTTCAGGCTGGCCCTGAGCTCATTATGTAGCCCAGGCAAGCCTCAAACTCAGCAATCCTCCTGCCTCTGCCTCCCGAGTGCTGGGATGACAGGTGTGAGCCACCACGCCTGGCGAATGAAGTAATTTTTAACCTGAATAAACATAAAAACTTATACTGCCTCACCACAAACTCAACTCAGTCAATGCATTTTTCCCCAAATATTTCTTTAATTATCTTCACAATAATGATAGAGAGATGCATTTGGACCATGATATATCACTTTAGTTCAGGTTCCATTCTAGTAAACAACTGAAATAGCATTTGAGATAAATAGTTACTGCCTACTATGTGACATAAACTCTCCTACATAAAATTCTGTAATATGTAAGGACATAAATGCCTAATGCAAATATTTTTCTTGACTGATATGAAAATACTTAGCATGGAAAATAGAAATAATTATAAAACTAAAATAACATGAAACACTAAAATGAATTTTGGAAGTACTTTATAAATTTATGTTCAAAACCACAGCAACAACATGATATGAATGGTATTACTACTACTGTAATTATCCATTATGTTTTTAAAATGTAAAAACTAAGATCCTGCAAGGTTAATAGTTTTGTCAAAATTTACATAGATGGTAAACTCAAACTTTTGTTTCACTGCACACTCACAAAGAGTAATACCCTGTCACCGTGCATACAGGTATTTTGGAGAAAACTGTGCACTGTCTAGTTCACAGGGTTGTAGGAGAAGAAGCACTTTTAGAATTATATTATGTAACATCTTCTTGGACATGTTACAACTTATGCAAGACACAAAATCCAGATCACTGTTCGGTCACTGAACATAATCAAGTTTGTGGTTCTGAAGGGGAATCCATATTTGAATTTACAGTAACCCCCTTGTCTCGGGCCAAAGGAATTTGCTTATTTAGTTGTTCTCTTTTCCAAGATATTAAGTACACTGGCCCCCTGGCCCGTGCAGAGGAAGTCTTCTGTGTACTTATCTCCAAGCTTCTGATATGAGAGGGAGGAAAATAAATCTCTGTGACTATTAAACACTGTTTCTCTGGATTTGGCGTTTGTGTGATGGGGGTACCTTCATTCTCTCCAAAACAAAGTTTGAATATTTTTAGAACAAATATATATAAAACTTAAAACGTGAGTTTTCAAAAAAAATAATTATGAATGAAAAATGTCACTTTTTAAGGAGCTACTTGCTTCTGTTTTATAGTCTGCTCCCGAGTCATTGAATATGTACGAGTAGGGCGCAGGTCCACCATCTCCCAGCAGCCCTGAGATGTCCCTTCCACGGGAGCTCTGGTGTTAAGGTCTCCTTGTCATCAGTGTTCAGTGTACGAACTGCGCTCCCTACAGGGCTGGCACCGCAGAGTGATTTGCCTAATGCTCCTTTCATGCTAAGTGGAGTGAGAGAGGATCACTGTACCCTCCGTGATGAGGGACTCTTTTACACCTTTCCCCAAAGTGCAGCGCTTTGTACATGTGATGTGTCACACAGAAGTAACTGTAATGACGGGATTTCCTACTTGACGAAACACTTTTGTTCCTTACGAAGAAGTGCAATGCCTTGGAATGTGGCCTAGAGTTCAGAAATACCCTCTGCTCTCTTGGCTAACACGTTTTTTTCTAAAGCGGCCATCGCTGTCTTCTGGTTTTCTGTCTTCTGGAAGGAACTCTTTCCTAGAGAAGTTTCCTCATCTCCTGCAGACGAGGTCCTCGGAGATACATCTCACTAAGGCAGGAGAAACGGTATGAGTTGACTGTGTATTCTCTGAAAACACAGCCAAGAAAATCAGCATCCACACAATGAACATCTTCCACTGATTCATCCATGATCCTTAAAGTGTTCATCATTAACACGCTTCTTCCTTGTCAACCTTGTTACAGAATCGCTCCTATTGTGTTATACAGGGTGTGACTCTTGTATTCACCGATTTTGTTTACATCCAAAATTTTCACTTGAAAGAATATTTCAGAAAGCTAACAGATTTTAAATGCATAGTTCTTTCCATTTTTTTCTTTATAGCAGCCACCACTATGAAATTACATAAAATATGCCAAATGAATGTTTGATGCCTTACATAATAAAAGTTCATAAAATTCATAGTAAATTTATCAACATTTTATAATGTTTTTAAAACTGCTCACAAAACTGATACTAAATTATTTAACTGAACAATAGAGATAACAGCATTAGTGTAGTTTTATACCCTGCTTTACGTTTTATGAAAAACAATATTATGTGTTTTAGTTTACCAATATTCAATGTTTTAGAAATGCAAGGAAAGCATATGAATGGAATTTTCCCCCAAACTAGTCATTAAGAGAATAGTGATTTATATTTAAATTATAATTCAAGCAAAATTTAGTGCGACATTCCATAAAATCTCTTGAAATTCATATTATTTACTTTTACTTCACAGAGTAAACTGGTTGATGTTTTGGAAGACGGTTTTAAATCTGTCACTTTCTGTCCGTCCTCTCCTAATTCACATCTTCCTTCCTTCTCGCTTGCTCGGCCTCCATTCATCAAAGACACCCGAGCTGTAACCGCGGTGAGATCCTTCACTCCTAAATCACTGGCTGTCTCTGGCACTGTCACGGCCAGTGTTTGAAACAGGGGAAAGAAAACCCGTAACAGCAGTTGCAATAGTACAAGCATCGTAAATGTTCCCCACGACTCTCATCACACCAGCCTTTCGTGCCAGGCTCAGCTACAGATCTCCTCGCGCTGCTGCCTAGCAAATCATACAGGAACTGTAATTGTGGAGTCGATGACAAGCATCCAGCACATCTTCTGCTACAACAGGGAGCAAGATTTAAGGCTCCTGGCTTCTTGGATGTAAATAAATTGGTGACAGCCTCTTTAAAATAGACCATCGTGATGTGATCACTATGGCAAAGTTGGATACAGAAGAGCTTCGATTATGAAAAAACTTTAAGAATTTGAACATAACATGTAAAAGTGTTATTTTTTTCCACAAAGAAAATATTCTTTCCTGCTCACCGTCCCATCACTTATTGTATGTGTCAGGAGTGTCAGGAAGAATTAAGCAAAAGAAGACAAATGGTGGCACTCAACCTCTCACTAATACTCCAAGCTTTCAATTGCCTAAAATTTCCTTTATTTATCAAATATTAATTTTCTGAGTGCCCTCACCAAATCACTTAATCCATATTTGATAGGAATTAAAAATTTATACATATAAACGGGATACATAAATGACATAAATGTATTGAAATCCATAGAAGCTTAAATTTTATGACAATAAATGAAACACATTTCTAGCAATTCATAAATAACTTTAGGGTGACGTAGGAGACTCTTACACCAAGTAGTGCAATACACAAATGTTATATGTTTCATTATTGAAAACACCAGGCTAGGAACAATGGCTAAATCTTTATATTGTGCATCTGGACACTGCAACAATATGAGATAGACTTGAACAAAGCTTTGTGTGTGTGTGTGTGTGTATGTGTGTGTGGTCTGTGGTTTTTTTGTTTGTTTCAAGAAATGAGAAAACACGCATGAAAGGCTTGGGAGTCTCTGTAATAGATGAGAGAAAGAACATACAGTTTTGGGGCTTTGGATGTGGTCCAGCAGGGAATTCAAGGAAGGAGGCCCTTGTTTGAAATTGTTTGTTGTCAAACTATGATGGTAAATCTGTGACTGCTCACCTTAGTAGATCGTAGACAGAAGTCCAAAAAAGTGGGTCAAGCTTCTGTTTGTCATTGGTAAATAGTACATGCTTACGTCAGCCAGGATGCATGGTCACTTTTAGGATTTTTTTTTTTTTGCTTTTTGAGACAGGGTCTCGCTTTGTAGTTCAGGCTGGCCCTGAGCTCACTATGGTGCCCAGGCAAGCCGCGAACTCAGCAATCCTCCTGTCTCTGCCTCCCGAGTGCTGGGATGACAGGCATGAGCCACCACGTTGGGCACTGTGGTATGCGGTGTTGATTGTTGGTGGGCGTGTCTCCACGCCCAGCATTCTATGTGGTTACCAGGGATCGAACTCAGAACCTTGTGCTTGCGAGGCAGGCACCAGAACCACTGAGCTAACCCTCTGGCCCACTTTTAGGATTTTTTAATGTTATTTTTATAAGCTTACATATTAGAATGAATGTGTGCCTGTATTGATTCATCATGATCACAGTGAGATGTCATTGGATGATATAATATAAAATTATATATAATAGAACCGATCTCAGCCAGCTGGGCGTGAGCAGTGAGCTCCAATCCACACCCGCTGATATCGTTCTTCCTGGTCAGTTGGGGGCAGTCAGAGAATATTTTACAAAATATGCCAATGTATTAGCAGTTTACACAAATAGCCATAGAATTTAAAAAATAAGTAAAACCAGTAAATTGGTGGCAAAAGAAGAAATGAATATACACCTGTGGTAATGACTGCATGCAGTTGATAACTACATGAATAAAATACAGTTTTCAGCACTATGAATGAAGACAGGACCTAAACATATTGTGTGTTTTGGAGGAAAATTTGTCTGGGAAATGACCTGTGGCTGGTGTTAGGTGTTCTGGTGTTTATTTCTTTGCTTAGGTTCTAGCTGTATATGGGTATTTCCTTTCTAACAGTTATTTGAACTATGCCCTTAGACGTCGTTCAGTTTTTTGACAGCTGTGTTATTCTTGGAAAGTTTGTCATGTTGACTAAGAAGGAAAACACATAGATAAGCTCAGGTAAATGAAAACTGAGTATGAAAGACACTTGTTCAGAGAAGATGTGAATAAATTTCATTTCAATTTCCACACTCAATC
Source organism: Thryonomys swinderianus (assembly GCA_004025085.1). Lineage (NCBI taxonomy): Eukaryota > Metazoa > Chordata > Mammalia > Rodentia > Thryonomyidae > Thryonomys > Thryonomys swinderianus. Next base: position 23,829 of record PVIC010019649.1, read on the forward strand.
AAGTCAGCAACTATGAGAGATATTACCCTGGACTCATTAACCAGGCAGAAAGTTGAGGGCTCATCTCTGCCTGTTCAAATGGGAACCAGCAAAGGCACACTTGAACTGTCCCTTACGGTAGCCAGCACTGGCCACACTCGACTACTAAGTCCTTCTTGCCGCTGTAATGTCCTCTCCCTGTAAGTTTTGAATAGTCAACCATAAAATATAAAGAAAGATATTATTAATGATTTCACTTTATGTTTTAAAATGATGTTTTAGAAATATTTTAAGTTGAACATTAAAAGCACTTGTTTGTTTTTAACATATGCAAAGTTTAGGTTTTATTTGTGGTTTGGATTAGATTCCTTGTGGGCACTCTCCGTGTTAAGAACGCACTAGAAGCCATTCCTCAGGGATTGAATTAGATACGCTTCCTCAAACCCGGCACGGAGACAGTAGAACAGCAGTGCCAGTGAACAATTAGGGCACCCATTTCAATTCTCCAGTACCTGCTTCGCTTTTATTACCTCCGAAATTACAACACATAAAGCAGACACTGGAAAGGAAAAGGTAATAGTACCACAAAATGTTAAAAGAACATCAGAAGCCAGGTAGAGAAAAGAACTGATCCTAGCCTCCTCTCCTTTGCGATGAAGCGACTCCTGTTTCCTTACTCACGCGTTCGAGGAAGCAGACCCTGAAGGAATATAGGACGTTGGTGACAGAAAGGACCAGAAAATCAAGTTGTAGGGCAGTTGAACTGGACAAGATATTGCTACTAGATGAGAGGCATTTTTCTTCTCTGAGTCAAGCAGATGTCTGCCCCAAGAAAGAGAAATATGGCACAAGAAATTTGTCGGACGGGTTGGCTGCGGCATTAGTCACATGAAGAGACCCAGGAAATGGTAGAAAACAAAAGAAGCATCAGTTAAAGCACATCACTCCCTTACAGGGGATTTTATTAAAGAACAGGAAAAAAAAAGAACAGAACAGTGATGATAAAAGGTGAGTAATTTCGTTGAGTCAATCATCATGTCATTTATTATTTTCAACTTGAATTTCTTGTGTCTGACACCACTTTAGATTTGCACCTTACCTCTTACGACTTTCACTGTCCAATTTGCTATAACAATCCCTGCCCCACCTCGCTTCCCCATTACTCCCAGGACCATAAAGACATGTTCAGAACACGAGTCATGGAATACAAGATACTACCACGTGAATGAAAGAGTTCAAATTCAACAGCATTTCCAAATATGTTTGAAATTCTGCAATTCCACTGTTGAAAAGGGGATACAAATATACAATCATGAAGTAATTTTTCATAAGAATACACAGGTTTTTTTGTCTTTTTGTAAATCAGAAGATTAAACATTGAGGAAATGTTAGATTTAGAGGATCTCTCATTTTTTCTATACACTTAATATTGAAAAGAATGCCAGGAATTATTCTTTTAATTTTATGAATTAAAGAGATGAGAGTAACAAAATTAAATAAACACTGGGCAAGTTTGAGATAACGGACTTCTCTGGAGCTGTATTTTGTTGTTGTTGTACCAATATCATCATCTTCTAACTCCCAAAAGTATGCTTCCTACTAATTTCCAATCCAAACACTATTTCCTTCAAATAACTGAAGTTTCTTTGGTTTATATTATCCTTTGTAGCATATTTAGTGAGGGTGAATGAAAGTATTTTTCATGTATGTAGCAGGAAAAATATTTGTTTCAACATTTGTGTGATTTTTTAAGTAATGGAAAATTCAGTAAGAAACATTATTCTGAGTTGAAAATTTTCCTTTTCTGCAATTTATGATCAAGTAACTCCATAACTGTAAAAACCCCCATAATGGACTGGGATAAAATTACCTCTGTGAAAAGGCAGGAAAAAAGGATATTGTGTCGTTCTTAGGGTATTATGTATCTCCAAATTTCAGCATTCAATGTCATCTACCTTGTAAATCATAAACATTGTATATTACCTTAGCATATTTTTGTAGAGTTAAATTACTACCTGATATGTAGAACAGATGATTCTAAAATTTATTCTGAGTCTCCAATACTCAAATGAAACAATTTGCTCCAATTTTACTAAATGTGCTCCCAAAGTGAGTACATCAACTAAAACAATTTGTATGTAGAATTTTTGTGCTTGTATTGAACATATCTATAAAACCTCAAATAAATGAACATACAATTAAATATTTTCTTTTCCTATTTAATCTTAAAAATATGATTTATAAAAAATCTATACTCATAGCTAAATTTTATAAGAGAATAAACATTTATGCTTTTATAATATTAAAAACAATGGGTTTGACATTTTATTTTATTCTATTTTATTTAATAAACTGATTATATCAGTATATATTAGAAAACATTGTGATCACATTTCTAACTGGCAATTCGTACCTGTATATAATGTATGCTTATTTTTTGATATTTTAATTATAAATCACAGAGATTACATATTTCTTAGATTTAAAAATATAAACATATATATAAATATAAACAATCATTTGTATTCATAGTTGGTGAAATATATTTTATAACTTCAATAACATGACATATAAATAAGATAAAAATAATATAAAGACATTCAAAAATTGAAATATAAATACTATAATAGAACTTAAATTGTCATCCTGGTTTATCAAAATAAAGTTACATTATTTTTTTTTTCTTGAGACAGGGTCTTACTTTGTGATTCAGGCTGGCCCTGAACTCACTATGTAGCCCAGGCAAGCCTGGAACTCAGCAATCCTCCTGTCTCTGCCTCCCCAGTGCTGGGATTACAGGCGTGAGCCACCACATCCAGCACTGTGGTATGTGGCATTGATTGCTGGTGGGTGTGAGTCACCACACCCAGCATTGTATGTGGTTACCGGGATCGATTTTAGGATCTTGCGCTTGCGAACCAGGTGCTGGAACCACTGAGCTAAGTCTCCGGCCCAAGTTACATTATTCTTATTACTCACGGCTTTGAATATGCAAACATTCAGGAAATATATTTTCATTTTCTCATTCATAATGTTTCTATGCAATGAGAATAAGAAATTAACGCTTTGTGTTATTTGTGTAAAACTATTGAGAATTTCTTTAAAAATGCAAAAGAGAGCATAGAATGTATGTTACCTACATTTATGCCTTCTGTTTTTATCTGCTAGGGTCTGCCCTGTGACCTGCCTGCCACCTGCCCCTCAGGTATCACCTGGGGAAGCTTTGCCGGTTGCTGTGACAATGGTGCACCCATTTGTACTGAAAGAAATCTGCCACTCATTTTCCGAGGCTCTATTTTATGGAATTTCAGACTAGAAAAGCACCACGGTGAACAGCAAGGTAAACCACAAATGAGATGATAATCATGGGGCCGCTTTCATGAGTCACTTGGGGAAGTTGCGGCCTTACTCTTCTCAACCACTTCACAGCCTTTTAATGCTCTGTTGTCATTTGAAAGTGAAAGGTTTACTTAGTAGGACCAAAACCAGCCGGATTCCGACTGGTGTGCTCTGTGGCGAAGGTCTGGAGCGTCTCCATTTCCAATCCTTCTAACTTAACCTTACGTCTTGACTGTCAAGTAGCAGGGGTGATATAAATAGATGGATACTAAGCACGTTTTGAAAGATTCATACATTTCTTGTTTTTTTTTTTTAATTTGAATGAAAGAATGTTTCATAGGTAACTTTCGACAGGAAAGAAGTTTTGATTGACCATGGTTTATTTTCTCCTACTAATGCCCTATATACTCTGTGTTCTCATTCATAAAACAGGAGATGAGTTTCTTTTTCAGTGATAGGTTGCACGGATCCATGAGCACATCACGCACCTACCAGAATGTTTCAAATCCTAATGTAGTCATGATGAGGGAGTGCTTCTTCCTCGACACATGCTACTGCATGGGGTTCCCAGAGTCAGTGAACAGGGTGCACTGCCAACTGAGAAAGCTGACCACAACAGAGAGGCTTGCAGATAATTACGGGGGGAGATAAATAAGACCATCTGTGCTCAGTAACACCCCGTCCATATGACACAGCATTGACCTGTATTTTCAGAACCAGTGACTGAAGGGAAGACCAGGTTTACAGCAAGGAAGACCTTGAAATGTAACAGCAAGAGTAGATGAAAATGCTTCTCCCAATCTCCCTAAATAATCCTTTAGCTCTTTATTTAAACATTGTTATGTTATGTAAACATGGTTCACTGTGTCTTATATTTAAATATATGCATATATGATATCATGTGAAAGTTTAAATTAAAAAAATATTTACTACAGTTAAAGTCACATTAATTTTAAACCCTCTCACAATGCTACCCCTTACCCCAAACATACTTATCCTACAATTCTTGGCATTTTTTTGAAGCAGTTCTAATTCTCTTTTATGAGAATCTTTATGAGTTGTGCTATAATTTACAGTTAATTATGTTCCTGAGTGCCATCCAATTGAATAGAAAGCTTGGAAAAACATTATAGTGCTCACTCATCCACCTATTCACTAGACCTGGTATGTGATACTTCTAGCCCTTTGATAAAATAGAATAAAAATAATTAGATTTTTTGTGGGGGTGCAGGTTAGATGATGTATAATAAAACATTCTGCACTCCAGTTTCATCACCATGATGCCCCTTCCCCTTAGTCGGTTGCTTGGAGTCTTTTACAAGCCAGAAATGGACTCTGGTTTCATTAAAACTATACTCAGAGGTGGTTCTAAAAGACAGTAGTAACCACGTTTCATATCAAAAAAGCAGATTGTCAAGTAATACAGCTAGTTTTCTTTTGACAACTCATAGGCATTGGATAAAGGTTTGGGTTGGTTGGTCAGGTGCATAGAAGGAGAAAGCTTAGAGGCAGAGAAAGACTTGTGTGAACAAACTATAGAAAGATCCACTAAGAGGGAGTGTATCAGTTTGTTAACACCGACTCCATAGACCATAAACCAGAGAGAACACAGATAACCTAGTCAACTGGCATTTATTTGGTTGTATCCCTGACCATGGAATGCTGGCACAAGGTTAGTGTGAAATGAGGATGCAGACTAATAGGGATTGAAGTACTCACGACCTTAATGACACTTGTACCAGCATAAACTTAATTAGATTCTTGCCCAACTTAATGTCTAAACTGACAGGAGTACAGACAAATTCTAATCCCTCATAAGGTACGGTCTCTAGGAATCCACTTAATCATTTGCTTTCATTTGATTATACACTGACCTCCTGAGTTCTGGAAGAGAGCTATTTGTGATGATGGGACCAAATATAAGTATGGGCTTCCTGTTATTCTTCTTAAAGAATCTCCCCCAGCACTTTTTCCTGAAGACTCATCAGGTTCTTCAATCACTGAGACAGTTCATAGCATGTTATTACACTCAACCAAGTAATATTTAAAATTAAGAAAGAAGAGCAGAAGACATATCATCATGAAATCATTCTATACTACCATGAAACTATCATCCAGAGAGAACAATGGACTGACACCTGAAAGGAAGTGCAGGGGCACAAACCTGAAGATAATATGTGAGCGTGGATACCACTGCCAGGATAAAATGAGTAGATTATCATTATATATTGATGTGTCCCAGTAGGATGAATATTCTTGAACTGACCCTGGGGGTAGAAGTTGTAGACCTGGTTACAGTTACCTCATGGGACTCCCTTGAGAAAGTTGTGTTTCCTGCTTTATAAGTTTTATATTCTGTATATGTAGATAGTCAGGGTCCCTAGCAAAGTTTTCACCACAGTCTACAGCTCCCCTTTGCAATTTTGTATCCTTGGTTGTCAAGACAGTACCGTGGGAAGGGTAAAGGATCCTGATCAAGATGAGATGGGGCCCCTGCTCCAAGTGGGGTCAGAAATCACACGTTTTAGACCGAGGTGAGGTGGTCACTTTTCTTCCTTATCTCTGATCAGTCTTGATGATGTCAACAGCTGTGTCATACAAAGGGTGAAAGGATATGAAAAGGCAGGGGCCTGATTGCTCACAGATGAGAGTTTAGGTTCACACATGGAAGTCATTTACCCCGGGGACGTGATGGGTGAATGCGGGTGAAAACAAGATTGGCTAGAGACGGGAGATGGACGAGCATTGCTCATTAAGCTGAGACCACCAATAAATGTGGTTTGAGCGACTCATCTAGAGACAAATAAGTTTCCCTAGGAAAAGACACAACAAATGGGGTGGGCTTGATCCAAAATGAGAGAAACACATAAGAAAAAAGTTGATCCAAGCAGTGGATTCTGGGTGAAGACCCCGGGCAAGCTGTAGAGTAACACAGATTCGCTTTCATGCATTCCCTAGCACATCAGGCATGTTTTCTCCTGATTGTGCAAAGAGCTGGCTCCCACACAGGCTCTCAATATACCTGGATTTATTACTAGCATAATGGCTTTCCCTTAGTGGTAGGGTGTACACAATGACAAGTACTTTTCCAATACCAAGTCCTCATTTCTTGTCTTCACCTGGGACTTCTCTGAAAAACCGTTCTACCATCAAAGGTAACCTCAAGTAATCAAATGCAGCCCTGCTGGAGAGATCTGCTTCATTTTAACTTCTGCTTACACCTACTTCCATCATTCGCATAGATGCTTTTATTGTCTGGGTGTTTGTTTTTCCCCTTTAAACACTGTTTAGTAAAAGTTCTGCTTTCAAATCCAGTGCCTGAGTCTATTCCATGCAAAGTCATATTTAGCACACTTGCTTTGATCTGAGTTAAA
>PVIC010019650.1:0-30260 GCA_004025085.1 Thryonomys swinderianus
GGCTGTGCAGAAGCTTTTCAGTAGGATGAGATCCCATTTGTTGATTCTTTCTGCTAGTTCTTGTGCTAGGGAGGTTTTATTCATAAAGTCTCTGCCTAAGCCAATGTCTCCAAGAGTTTTACCAAGCCTGTTTACCAGCAGGCTTATTGTTTCTGTTTTAATGTTTAAGTCTCGTATCCACTGTGAGTTTAGTTTTGTATCACAGTGGCTTTATAGTAGAGTTTTAAGTTGGGGATTGGATTACCCCCTGCCATGTCGTTGTTGCTTAGAATTGCTTTTGCTATTCCTAGGTCTCTTGTGGTTCCAGATGAATTTTTGTATTATTTTCTCTAGCTCTGTGAAGTATAGTGTTGGAATTTCAATTGAAATTGCATTGAATCTGTGTAGCAGTTGTGGGAGTATAGCCATTTAGACGATGTTGGTTCTCCCTACCCAGGAACAAGGGATGTCTTTCCACTTTCTGATTCTTTTTCGATCTTGTTTTTCAGAGTCCTATAGTTTTCAGAGTAGAGGTCTTTCACCTCCTTTGTTAGACTGATTCCTAGACATTTCATTTTTCTGGGTGCTATTGTGAAAGGGATTGACTCCCCAGTTTCTCTTTCAGTGAGTCTTTTGTTTTTGTAGACAAAGGCTGTTGATTTTTGAGTGTTGACCTTGTATCCAGCAACACTACTAAATTTGGTAATTAAGTCTAGCAGTCTTTTGGTTGAGTTTTTAGGATCCTCTATATAAAGAATCATATCTTAGGGAAATAATGACAGTTTAAATTCTTCCTTTCCTATCTTTATTCCTTTTATTTCTTTGTCTTGCCTAATTGCTGTGGCTAATGTTTCCAGCACTATATTGAACAAAAGTGGTGACAGCAGGCATCCTTGTCTCATTCCTGATCTTAGTGTAAAAGGTTTCATTTTTTGCCCATTAAGTATGATGCTGGCTGTTGGTTTCTCATAAATAGCTTGTATTAGATTGAGATAAAGTACATCTATTCTGATTCTCTGTAGGGTTTTGATCATGAATCAGTGTTGGATTTTGTCAAATGCTGAAAGTGCATTTATTACTCTGCCTCTGAATATAAAAAAGGAAGGGAAGAGACTGTGATGACAGGAAGACTATAAAACTTCCTTGTGGATCAGAGATTTAGCCAGGTGGTTCCAGCACCTCCCTGGCAAGTGCAAGGTCCCTGGTTCGATTCCCAGTAACCACATACAACAGGGCTTGCAATCAGTACCACATACCACAATGCTGTGCATCGTGGCTCAAGCCTGTAATCCTAGCCCTCAGGAAGCAGAGGCAGGAGGATTGTTGAATTCGAGGCTTGCCCGGGCTACATAGTGAGCTCAGGGCCAGCCTGAATTACAAAATGAGACCCTTTCTTACCAAAAAAAAAAAAAAAACAAACTTGCATGAAATGAACTTTTTTAAAAAATATGTTGGGAGCAAATAGGAGTTCTACAGATGGTCTCTTGACTTCCAGAACTGATTTATCAATCATAAATGAATATAAGAACCACTTGGAAGCTTTGTAAAGATTCTGTGTCTTACTTTACCCTAGGTCTGCTGGATCAAAATGAGTATCTTTGAAAAGCAACTCAGTTGATTATTTTGTAATAAGTAGTATTACAAATCGCTGACTTTTTGAAAATTCTGAGTTTGGTTGCCACTTCTTTACAACAAAGCACTGTTCAAGTAACTTAGACTCCAGTGTTCTCAAGGCTGTGTTGAATAGTCAGCTACACATGTAGGAAACCTGAGTCCTGGGAGTTGTCTCCCAATACAGCCAATTCGTAAGAAAATAACTTCTGTGAACAAATAGTTGTCCTGCAGGCCTGCTGGGCTGTTTGCTAAGCTCTTCTCAGAGTGTCCTGTGGGCCTGATGAAATCTGTTAGCTCAGGTCGCCTTTGACCTGGCTAATTATAGTAAAGCATGAAAAAAATGTTAATTGCATGACTTTTGGCTCCTGTGTTTCTTTACATTATGCTTCCCTGCCTGACTCTTCCAAACCAGCCCCTTTCTCTTAGTTTTTGAACCTTAGGTTGATATCTCTGCAGCAACTTCTAAGAACCAAGAGTGAGGGTCCAGCTCTAATCTTATGGGGTAAATGGAAAGAAAGCAGAAAACAATGAACTTTGCTTTACTGTTTGTTTTTTTTAATAAAATGTCACAAATAGCCAACCTCCATGATGGCAATAAGGTTGAGCAGCCCAGAGACAAATCCAATGGAAGCCTCAGTGTGTTTTACAGGAATGCTGTGAAGAACTGTTAAGGGGAGAATTGAGGAGGCTATTTTAGGCCCAGTGCCTAATTTCTTTTATTGCATAGACTTTCTAGAAGCTGTAATTTAGTTAGGTTGAAGAGAAATTTATGTATTATGACTTAAGGAAAAAAATAAGGGCTGTTAAACATGAATATCTTTTTACTGACAGCAATAATAACAACACCAATTAACAATAGTCAAATTGGTTGGGAGGTTACTTTGTCAGGTGCTTTCTACCTTTAACTACTACCTGTGTGATAAGTCATATCACTGCCTTGTGCTATGCATGAGAGAATGCAAGGCTTGTGTGTGTGTGTGTGTGTGTGTGTGTGCAGGTGTGGGTGTGGTTTGGGGGATGGAGCCTAGGGTGTCATACATGCTAGGTAAGTATTCTACTCAGATACTATACATCCTTTGCCAAACCAAGGGGACACAACACCCTAGTAGATATGGGGTGTTAACCTCTTCTCAGTGACTGTAGAGTTCATGGTCAGCATTTTGAGGTATTCCTGTTACAGCAAAACCCGAACACCATTTGGCTACATTTGTAGCCCAATGTTAAACCACTATTTGAAGGTCTCTAGTGGCAAGTTCCTACTCTGAAGTCTGAGCTCCCAGTAGCAATGCATGCAGCTTTATGTATTTCTGAGGTAGGGGTAGGCCCACCTACCAGGCAAGCATCCTCACTTAGGTGGATGGGTGGAGTTAACATTATTGAAAGCTTAGGTATATACATTGTGCAGCACAGTTATATTGTTTGGACAGAATGATTTGCTAAATTGGGTGGCAACATCATGGAGTACAGGTGGTTACATGGCTCAAACAGAACATCCTATGGCCAAAAGTGGGAAGGGGGGTTGGCAATAGACAAAGGCCTGTCCTGTTGTGCTGTTTCTCTCAGACCATGGACAGCCGAGATGGGGTTCGGATCAAGACCTCAAGAACAGAACGTTTTGAGAAGACATGTTTCCTGAAAACTGGGGAGAGGGAAGTGGTTCTCAAATTCATATCCCGGTGTACTTGCAGAATGTCTTCCAAATTCACATTCCTTGCCTCAGCTCAGACCCACTGAGAGATGAGCTCTGGGGATGGGGGCCCAACCACTAGCTTGAGGAAAGACAAGCTAAGTTTGTTCTCCAAGTTTGAGAATAGATACTTAATCTCACACTGAACATAAGATTTGATTTTGGTCTGGTGGTTTTAAAATTTCTCATAGTCTTAACGTAGACACATAATTTTTATAGTTTATTAAAATGGAAATACGCACATTTTAAATTCCTGAGAACGCTCATACAATACATGATATTTTTCTTAAGAAAATTCAAATATAACTGAGGGCATGTCGTCCCTTCTAAGCTATCAGCAGCAGCACAGCAGTGAGTTAAGGCGGTGAAGGCTTGATGAGTACAGAATTGAGATGTTTTGAAAAGAGCCTCAAAAGGTACAATGGGAGTTTTACTTGGAAAGGGAAATGAATAGGAAGTTTGAGGAAATACAGAGGCAAGGACTGGCGGGTGAAGGCAAAGAGAAACTGGCTCATTTAGAGGCAAAAGGACCAAACCAGAAAGAGAGAGCAACTTAGCAAAAAGAATGGAGTGTTTCAGATTTCATAGGAAACCTGCTGCACATCCCGAGCAAGGCAGCACCTTCAAAGAATTCTAAAGTCAGACCTCATGTCAGAGATGTGTGCAATTGTATCAGCCGTACTCATTTAGCGGGGAGTGGCAGAAACCCAATTCAGAGTGACTGAATCAAAACAGAATCTATTGGCTCATGTTATTTACACACACACACACACACACACACACACACACACAGGCTAGGCTGGCCATGGGCAGCTGAATCCAGGGGGCGCCATCAAGGTCCGTCCTTTGGGTCTCCCTCTTGCCGTCTCATGGAGATACATCGGTTACGGTGCTGACCTGTGACAAGAAGCTCAGGCCACGTTCAGTGCTTAGAAACAGCTAGAATGCCGCAGTTGAGTCTGTGGTGTCAGACAGGCTGGGCCAGGTCTGTGCAGTTGCTGAAAGAGGGACGGTGGGGCGAGAGACCTCACAGAGTGAGGCTGGGTGTGGGCAGGTTCCTCTGTGAGCAAGTCCGTGGGTATAGAGAAGGCATTTCCAGGGGGCTGGGCTGCAAGTGCTGCCCCAGAGGGACAGTGATGGGTGGATGGAAGGCAGGCAGGAAGGAAGGCCCACAATAAAGGAAAACTGCTCACTGTCGTACATGGAGTAGATTAAAGAACCTAGTTGGTGCTTTTAACAGTCATGATGAAGTTAGGTTAAAGGAAAGGCAAAGCCTCACAGTATGATGATGTGCAATTTAAGAGAAAACAGCCAATGGTGAACATTCACTTCCTGCATATTTTGCCTTGGACTGTGAGCAGAGAGGCCTGGAAATGCTTTTTTATTGCCTCCATTGAACTGGATAGTTTGAGGGCTTGATTATCTTTTCCCAGTGGAGCTGTGAGCTTTAGAAACTGAGGTGTGTGCTTGCTCCTCAGTCGGAACCACGTACTCTAGCTATTCAGATTTTCATTCTGTATTGATTTTTTCTCCATGATTTTGACCTTTCACCTTTCCTCAGGGAGAGGAGCTGATGTAGAATATAGATACATAGAATTAAAACCTGTCTTAATAACTCCTGTTCCACATGTTAGAAAATATTCAAATCATCGAAAGCACTTTAATGAATGGGACATGATTAACTCATGTCAGCCACATTGACTCAACCTCCACAGAGCAGATGCTTAGTAAATGCTCTTTCCCTTAATGCAAGAGCTGATAGGACAACAAACTGGTTTTCTGTAGATTTTGAGTTGGACATTGGGTAACACTTGTTCTCTGGAGGTCTTAATTAGGAACCAGAGCCATTTGATTTTGTGGAGTGGGTGGGAAAGAATCACCCCCAAATAAAGTGAAATTAAAATGTTAAATATGTCATAAAATAATAACATTTTTGAGTAGTGTGGAAATATTGAGTAGTTCTTAACATCATGACTGATAGGTTCTCTGGGTGGAGTGATATATCACAGTTCACCACAGAAGCCTCAATTGTAGCTAAGAGTGGAGCTTTACAAGTGTGTGTAGCACTGAAATCAGAATGTCTTCATTAGAGTCTTAATCACAGTAAAAGTGGGAATTAAACTTGGCAATATGACAGAGATGCTGACATCAGAGTTATTAAATTGAAAAGATTGCCACTCAAATCAGATAATGCTATTACTGTCATCCTCAACACTCTCAACACTCTAAAGAGAGTAGAGAGAAGAAGCCCCAACTTAAACAGCTGTGTGAACCTCCCCTTTGGGGTTGCTGTCATAATCCTAGGAGGAAATCAAAATGGGAAGGCTTCTCAATGATTTACTCCTATACAAATATCACAAATTCATTAGTCATAAATCAGTTCTCCCCATGAATGTACAAAGTAAGAAGAGAACATCCTACCAAAGTAAAGAGAGAGAAATGATACTAATAAGTTTTAGCCAAGTGTTTTTCAAAATGTACAATTTGTTTTAAGGAGCCTGTTTCTCATGCCTCTATAGGATAACAGCATTAAGAATACAGAACATTTCTGCTGGAAATTTGCTTGGGTTTTTGTTTTGTAAGTAGGATCATGCTCCATTTTCTCTTCATTTCCCTCCATCAGTCGTGGTGAATCTAGTAGAATTGGAGGTCTTTGATGGAGAATAAAACTACTCTTTCAGACTGCTCTCACCATGACCTTTCCTTCCTAGTCCTCTAAGTCAGCGCCAGCAACTAAACCCCTGGTGGGTTCTTGAATACCCAATTTCCTACTCATTTTTGCTGAACATTCCCATAGAAGTTTACATTGTGTCCTCATCTGCCACTTCTGGAGACTACAATAAGCAGGGATTTGGCTCCCAGCTCATAAATCGATTTGAAAAGTAGTTTACTTGCTCAAGGCAGTGAACAAAGTGATCTAGCACTGGCTTCACACACTCTAGTGAAAGTTGCCTTTTGCTTTTATTGTTTTGCCTGCTGCTTACAGCTCACAGATGATTTTAGTGCAGTGGTTTCGTGCAGATACCTGCAGCCTGGACATCAGAGATGCTGTTGATATTGTGGTCATCTCGTCTGACAGCTGAGCTACATCCAGGTTGTCATGGAAAGTAACAACAGCACTTCTGTCCCAGGCAGTCATTGGAAAAGCCTCTGGCAAAGCAGCCCCTGGATTTTGGTGGTGGCTAGTGGGGCAAAAATATTCTAAGAGGGGTTGTAATCAGCCTTTGAACTAATGACAGATTGACTGTCTTCCTTGGTGACTGTTTTGGTCTGGCTGCTCTTGAAGCTATATGCTCTTCTTGTTCATGCTCTACTGATGAGTTACTCAGCCTCTTTCCCTCTGGCATCCAGACCCCTAATCCTTTCCTGCATTTGGAAGGTACAAATGCATGGCACACATGCTATTTCAAAGTGCTGGGTTTTGAAAGCATCTTTTTCAGTGTTTTATCATATCACATGTCTTTAAATTAGTTTCACCAAGGTTTCAGGGTGCAGTGGTATGAAGGTTTATACTCTCCCCACTTCAGTGTTGAAATCCAACCCCAAAGGTGATGTATTAGGAGATGGGCCATTTAGGAGGTGATCAGGTTGTAAAGTCCTATGGAGGGAGATGAAATTTGGATGTCTGGGAGTCCGAGGGCTATTCTCTCTTGAGTATGGAGGGATTCTGTACAGATAGAAGAGTGTAGCATTGTGCTGGTAATGTAGCTTAGTAGTGGAGTCCTTGCCTAGTGAAGCATAAGGCCCTGGGTTCAGGCCCTACCATCATTATCATCATCAAAAAAAAAAAAAAAACACATGACTTTTAAAAGATTTCTTTCTTTATTTTAGATTTGAATCTTTATCGGTACATTTTATATACACATCAGGATCACACTCAACATTGAGAACTTGTACCAGTGTATGACACGATTTAATTCTCATTTTTCCCATTTCCCTACCTACCCTGTAACTCTTGTACCCTCTATATACATAAACTTTGTTTCCTTTTTTTACTATCACATTTTTCTTTCCCCTTCTTACTTACCCCTACCCCCTTTTCCCTTTGAATATTTTCTATTTCACAATATCTATCATACATTCTGTAACTCATTTATACCTTCAGTTTCTTATACCAGAGAAAAGATAGTCTTTACACATCTGTGACCTGTTTATATCACTTATGAGTATGTCCTCAAGGTATGTCCATTTGAATATAAAGGACTCAAACTTATCATTCTTTATGGCAGAATAATACTTTTTTATTTTTTAAAAAACCCAGATCTTTATATGGTCTCCAGTTGATGGGCATTTGGGTTGTTTCCAAGATTTAGGTATCACAAACTGAGCTGCTATGAACATGTGTGCACATATGCTGCTGAGATATGAATCTTTTAATTGTTTCATGTATATACCAGCAAGGGAATAGGTCAAATGAGACCTCTAATCCTAGTTTTTTAAGGAATCTCCAAGCTGATCTCCATAGTGGTTGTACCAGCCTACATTTCCACCAACAGTGGAGAAAGGTTCCTTTCTCTCTGTAGCCTTGCCAGAATTTGTTGCTGGTTAATTTTGAGATAGCAGCCTTTTTTTCTTTTTTTGGAGTGAGATGAAATCTCAGCGTTGTTTTCATGTGCATCTCTGAAATGTTGAGCATTTCTTCATATGCTTCTTGACTGCTTTTACTTCTTCCTTTGAAAAGTGTCTGTTCACTTCAGATGCCCAGTTTTGAATTGGGTCTTTAAATTTGGGGGACTGATGTTTTAAGCAAGAAAAGATTTATTTTATGGATCAGCTGAATTGTTTGTTCTCTGTAGTGCCACAAACATTTTATCTTTACACATCTAATCTCTAAAATAGGCATAATTTCTTTTCATGGAAATAACAAATATTGTGATCATTTAATGCAAATTTTTATCATAAATTGTAAGAGGAATTCCGCACATGATTGACAAAACCCACTGAATTCTGTTAAGTGAAATCAATGGATCAGGTTGGAAGAGGTTATAAATCTGGAATGTAATTCAGCAAAGAGGTCCTGGGAGATCGGGGCCCTGACATGTGAATGGATCCGTTAATTTAAGATGTATCAAAGCAGTGCATGGTGAGTGTAGTTTGAAAATAGACTTCTCCCTGTTTGATTGCACCATTGCTTCTGAAGGTCTGGTTTTCTGAGAGTTGGCAAGTTCACCTTGTGTCTGCAAGTGTGAGTGTGGTAAGCGAAGAGGACTGGAGAAGGAGACAGGTGCAGTTATTTCATCTTCTGACCAAATGCCTGTGGTGACGCGTGGAGCAGAGTGGTGTGCCAGACGAACAGCTCGTACACATGCACAGGACCATCCTGCTTGCAGCTCATGTGGTCCAGCAGTACCAGCAATCTGTCCACACAGAAAACTCTGAACTCTGTAATTAATTAGAAGAGGAATGCCTGTGATCTTAGAGGAACACTTATTTTGGTACTGCATACTTCTGTTCTACTGTGAATATGTAGTTATAGTTAAATGTAGCACATTTTAATAACATTAAATCTTAAATGACTGCTGAATGTCATTGCAATTATATAGAATAGCTGTCTTTACTGTAGTATATTGAGTTGTAACCATGGGGAAAAAAGTTTCTGTGAATTTTTGGAACTTGTACCTTGTGAGGTTAATCTTTCCCATTGGATAGAAATTGTTTTCATAAAGTCAGAATGTAGCCTCTACTCTGATTATGCAAATAATACTCAGAGCAGAGGTTAAGAGCACAGGGGAGCAGTATGGAAATAAGAGAGGGAGTGGAAGACTCAGATTCTGGAGACCAGCTCTTATGGTCTTTAAGTAAGAAAATTCTGATAGGAGACCTTAGATAGGCTATGTTCTTTGTTTTTTTGCAGAACCAATGATCAAACTCAGGACCTTGAGCTTGTGAGGCAGGTGCAGCACCACTGAGCTAACTCCCTAGCCCATAGCTTACCTTCTATGCCCTTCAACTTTCCTGTGCATAACAAGAGGCTATTAACCAGTCCTTAATATTTCCCATTTTACTAAAGAGGGAAAGGAATTGTGAACGATGATATGAATTGCTTGGCAGTGTGCCTTGCTATGGACAGTGCCAAAATGATCCAGCACTAGGAACTGTCCTGAGTGTTCAAAGTGTAGCTATGGTAGTGAAGGCCGGTGTGCTCAGGGTGATTACTGACTTGGTGTGCGAGTGTTTGTTTGCACTGTGAGAAACAACCCCTGCCCAGAGAACTATGTTGGTGTTAGCGTAATCCCCTACAGGAGCCCTGAGACTCTTTGACGTAGAGATATGATGATTTTTTTTCTTCTATGGGAAATGGATGAGGTTAATGTTCTATCTATTGTCTGAGGTTTAAAGCTAGGTAGGTCACTGAGTCCTTGCACTTTCTCCAAAGGTGAAGGAAAATGCACTGTGTTCCAAGTCCTTGTGAAGTCTCCCTGTGTAGAAATCATGCCCATTTCTCTGTTCTAGGTAGGAATAAGAAGAAACTGGACTTAAAATATACAAAACAGTAAGAGAGAAAGTAGGACGTTACTATTATCATCATGGACCATGCTATCTTCCCCAGTGACATTAGTGGTGGTCAGAATATCCTGTGTTCTTAACCAGGATTCTTTGTGTCTCCCTAAGAGAAAGTTGAGTCTCTTATAGAACTTTTCGTTTGTGAAAAGATTGGGTATGGAAGCAAAAATGCAATTTCTTAACTAAGGATAACTGTTGATATATTTTGTCATATTCCAGGCTCATCTGCCCCCTCTGTATGCTTAGGTTTGAGTTTTGGCTTAAAAACTGATGATTATACTGTTTATGTAATTAGATTCTACATATTTTTAGTTTAGTAAATATTTTCTACTTTTAAAATTTATCATTTATAACTTTTGTAAATAGTATACTACTCATATGCTACAATTTACTATTCTTTTATTTGATGTTAGTACCTTTTAGTGCTTTTATTATTATAAGGTATTGTAAGTCACATTTTGGTACATACTGAGGATTATGTCCTTAAAATAGTTTCCTAAAAGTAGAATTATTATGTCAAGGTATATTTTAAATCACTTAATGTAAGTTGCCAAGTAACATTTTAGAAGATGAAAGCAAACATAAATGATCAGGAGTAGGGGCACTGTTATGTAATACATGACATACAAAGAATTTTCATGGAGCTAAAACATTGCTTTAGAGGCATATTGATATTGCTTATAATATAATGATTTGGTTTTTAAAGAAAAGGTTTATATATCAATATATTTTTATATACACACAAAAGGCATAAAGGAAACATAGTAATAGTCAAGTTCTTCAGTTAAAAAATATGTAGGTGGACTGGAGATTTAGCTCAGTGGTTCTAGTGCCTGCCTAGCAAGTGCAAGTTCCCTGGTTCAATCTCCAGTAACAACATACAACAGTACCTCATGCCCACCAACAGTCAGTGCCATATACCACAATGCCAGGCATGGTAGCTCATGCCTGTGGTTCCAGCGCTCAGGAGGCAGAGGCAGGAGGACTGCTGAGTTTGAGGCTTGCCTGGGCTACATAGTGAGCTCAGGACCAGCCTGAACCACAAAGCAAGACCCTGTCTCAAAACACAAACAAAAAAACCACACACACACAACCCCAAACAATAACAAAAATATATAGATAACTTTTATTTTCTCCTCTATTATTTTAACATATTACAAAGTTTTTAGAAGAAGAAGCATGCATTGGTTTTGATTCAAACTTTCATACAATTTGGTTGATTTTAACCAAAAATAATACTACCAGTTTTCTAAGAAAAGTGATTGTAGTGTGTTCATTAACTCATTCATTTATTCACTGACACTTGTTCACTGAGTACTTGTAATGCTTGGCACTGTACTAAGGATAAAGATATGTAAAGGAATGAAAATGTCCATTTCCTGTAAATCACTACTTTTTTTTTGATACGGGGTCTCGCTTTATGGTTCAGGCTGGCCCTGAGCTCACTATGTAGCCTAGGCAAACCTGGAACTCAGCAATCCTCCCGCCTCTGCCTCCCAAATGCTGGGGTTACAGGTGTGAGCCACCACACCTGGCACTGTGGTATGTGGTATCGATTGCTGGTGGGCATGAGTCACCACACCAAGCATTGTATGTGGTTACTGGGATCGAACTCAGGACCTTGCGCTTGCAAGGCAGGTGCCGGAACCACTGAGCTAAATCTCTGGCCCTGCTTAATGTATTTTAATAGGGAGTTGGCTTATGTCAAACTTTTTGACAAATTGCCAAAAGTAATATAAATTTAGGCTTCAGTTTTTAAATATTTTTAATTTCTCTTGATTAACTTGACATCTTACCTTTTAAAATTATAGTTTCTGTGTTGCTGTACCCATTCTTCAAGAGCTTAGTAGCCACATTTGGCCCGTGGCTACTACACTGGGCAGATATAATGAGAAATTATATTGCATGATCCTAGTGATATAATGAGAAATTATATTGCATGATCCTAGTCTGAGAGTATTTCTCCTTCCCAATTATCCCCCTCCATATCCTTCCCATGTTTTTCCTATACTTACTGTCATTTCCCAAGAGAAATCCAGCTATTGCCCTTGAAATTGATTTTGCAAATACGCATCAGACAGATAATCTTTATAAAACCAGACAAATCTGTATCTCTGCAATTAAGAACTAGTAGATGTTTTATCTCTTAGCTTCCAAATAAAACTCAGCCTTTTTAATGAGGCCTCCAGAGCCCCCTATGACCTCTTTTCCTTCTCTCCTTTGGGTTCTATCCATATATGGCTACAAGTAGTTCCAACTATTCCCCATTTCTCAAGCTTCTGCAGTTCTTTCTTGGATTTGAGCTACTCTTAATACAAACTAGAAATATCATCTTTTCTGTCTTTGTTGCCTAGCCTGGAAATCACCTCAGATGCCACTTCTGCCATGCATCCTTCTTTGATTTTCCAATCAGGAGTTATCATTCCTCCTTATTATCTACAGCCTATGTAACTTGGTTCCATATATTTTTTAGTTTTATAAATGCTTCCTACCTCTTTTGAGGTTTACCTTTAATAACTTCTATAAGTAGTATACTACTTATATAACATGATTTACTATTCTTTTATTATTTGACATCTGAATCAGTTAAAGGGTACATTGTCCAACATCTTGCCTGTACATTTTTCTCTGCTGTACTGTAAGGTCTTGAAGTTGTGTGTGTGCGCTGTGATGAGACTTACAAATCACTGTTGACTAAATTTGAAGATACATTGCCATTGCTATCTTTATTTTTATTATACCACTTGAGTGCATTAAAATTACACAGTAGTCTTCAGTCCAGTGAAGTTTGAGTTGCTTGTCCATTTTAGAGAGCTAATATTGTGCCCATTTGGCTGGCATAATTGGAAATGCTGGGATTTAAGGCTGATCCTTGGTAGGGCTTTCAGGAAAAAACAGAGTTTATTAAGTATGGAAGAGAATTACATTAACAATAGAAAACTCCGAAGCTAAATAATCAGCAATGAATAAAGGGTGTATCTTTAGCATCTGTCTTGTCCAGCTTTATTTTTTAGATGAAATGAATAATTAAAGCATACTTAAGACATTGCAGTGTTTTTGTTTTAACTGCTGATATTACTAGTCCACCAATCACAATTGGAGTCTGGTGGCAAATGCTTAGCTGTTCAGGTAATTGCATGGCCACAGTGTGGCTGTACTGCCAGTGTTAGTGATTACTGACTTGCGGTAGCCATTTTCTTTCCACAGACACTCCAGAACCCATTTAAAACTGTGATTTTGTCCACTCTTCTTTCTTCCTTTATTACACTTTTAGGGCTTCTCTTCTTCTAGCTTTGTACTTGTATTGCATCTCTGTTCTCTCTACTTGGGGTGTAAGAAATGCCTAAGCAGTTCCTGTGTCTTTTTTGATCAGTGAAGAGGAAGAAGAGAGACAGGAAGTACAAAGTCCGTCATGGAGACTTCTTTGTTTCACCATTTATCCTACTTTTTGCACTGTTATTGCTTATTGTCTCACCTTTCCAACTTCAAGTAAAAAACACATCAGTTTAATTTGATGGAAAATAATCCTTGCTTTTAATTTCATAATTATCTTTTAACATTTATGTGGAATATTACTATTGTGTATGTCTAAATAGGAGTCTGGATATTTCTTTGTGTCTTTAAAATTTGTATAGCACACTCAGATCAGTCTTTCAAAAAAGCCTGGGCACATTTGTACATTCCTTTGACCTGCATTTGCAGTGGTTATTTATATGATGAGACATGAAATAGCATTATTTTATATTTATTTTAAAACTAACAAGGAACCAAGAGATCATCAGGTTCAACCCTTTTGAAGAAATATTGGTTTAATGACTGAGATGTGTGGTGCTGCTAACTTCCAGGTCACTGCTCCATTGTAAAGATTTCTTAGTTCTAGAAATAGAGGAAAGTGTGAGCTGTACACAGCAATAATTCCTCAAACTTTGTGCCATAAAACTCCTAGATCTCCCAATGACATTAGAGTGTACTAGCATTTTTCCGTGACCTTGGCACAGAAATTTGGATGTGGATATCAAACTACCCCTTGATGAGATGCCACAAGGCCCTTTACGGCAAAGGCCTCTTCAATTTACAGTCAGAGCTGTTTTTATAAGAGGAGAGATAGAAGTCTTTGATATTGTACAGATCAGGCAAGAGAGGTTAGGAGAAAGGAAAGTCAATCCAGTGGACAAAAGAAGGGAGAGGAGCTTCAGAAGCCCAGTAGTTTTCTGTTCGTGATGCTTTCATCCAGACTCACAATGATGCAGCAGTGCCTCAAAGCCACACTTGTTGAGTCCAAGGGGTGTGCAGGGACAGTTTATTTGTGGAAACTTGTACTATGAGAAACACCTGAGGGCATTCTAAAACTAACCAACATCATTCTCTACATGGCCCAGAAGTGAGGCACATGATACTCGACTTCAGGTTACTCTTCGGGAAAGGGGAGCCCTAGTCTGGCCCATAGGCACCCCCCCCCCGTCATACATCAACATCAAATGCATTGCAGGTGATCGTGTATCACGTGACTTAATGTGACACCGGTACAGCTTCAATTCATAGTTAATGTTTTCATGTGGTTAAGAGGGTTGGTTCATCTAAAAAGTCAGTTTAAATGTCACATCTCTGATGGGAGAAAAGGACAGAGGATGCTGGAGAGTGAAAGGGGAGGTTGTTGTGAAGAGTAAGATGTGAAAGGAAGAGGTTGCTGGGGTGGAAAGTGAGAATAAAGTCACCAGTTGTCCTTTGCCTGTTCTCAGAGCTGGCGTTAGAACTGCTGAAGGAAGATCTTCTATGTGGACACTTTACCACTCTCAGGAAACTGGATGTTTCAGTCTGTGGAGGCTGCTGTAACAAAATCACCACCACATAGGGTAGCATCTGCTTTTCACAGTTGTAGAGGCTGCAAAGTCCAACATCAAGGCCCTGGCAGATGCAGTGCCTGGGAGGTCTGGTCCCTCACCGACAGCGCCTTCTTACTGTTCCTTACCTGGCAGAGGGAGGCAGGCTCCCAGGCCTGCACTGCTGGGCAGCTAATCCCACAAAAGCAGGCAGGGCCCGCATGATGAAATCATTTCCTAAGGGCTCCACTGGCCCCTTAATTCCATTCCCCCGAGGGTTAAATTTCAACATTCAAATTTGGGGCAAATGTGAACATTCAACTATAGTGCTAGGTAAGATTTTTAATTAATTAATTTTGTTTTTTTGAAGCAGAGTTTTGCTGTGTAGTTCAGGTTGGCCTAGAACTCACTGTGTAGTTCAGCTGACAGAGAATTGGTAGCACTCCTCCTGCCTCAGCTTCCCAACGCCTGGCATTATGGACATATACCACCATGCCTAATGTTTTTTAGAAACTTAATTTCACTCTGTTCCTCTCTGAAACAAATAGCAAAAGCAATTAGGCAATGTATTTCCTTTAATGTCACCTAAAACCTTGCCTATAAAGTACCTTGAAGACACTTCCCCTTGCAGTCCTGATGCAGTTCTGTGGACTAAAGATATTCCATTAATGTGGACACTTGCTAACTGCTGTCAGATGCTTTTAAGGCAGAAAAGCACTTTCAAAGTCCAGTATGATTAATTCATAAAGTGCTACAGTGAGGTCTGCAGGTTAGAGCCTTGTTGTTGTCGTTGTTGTTCTTATTTCACAGTTGGACACGCTAAAATGCAGGAAGGTTAAGTGCTTTGCTCAAGACCATTTAGGAGACCAGGGTAGCACCTGAGCTGGACAAGAGGGCTCCAGACTGAAGACTGTCTCCTAAAAATGGAGCAATTGTTTCTTTATGCCAGGAACCTAGCAAAAAAGGAAGTTTTGAGAATGAAGAATCCTGATTCTGTTGTCATGTGTTTCCTGAATGCTATCTCAAGACCACGGGGTGTCACCTAATCGGCTATTGGCCTGCTTATCATTTTTAATGCTTTTGAATGAAATGCTTCTCAGAGTGATATTTTTGTGACTGTTTCCATAACTTCCAAGCTTATATATGTGTGATTTGTGAGAATCTGCTCATTTTTCATGTATCAGTGATTATAATTACCTTCTCCTTTTGACAAAACAAAGTAAATTTCCACTTCATGGAGTTGAGTTTTGACTTGTGTTAAATCATTGCTGCTCATAGACAGCAGCATTTGGGATAAAGGCATTATTATGTGTTGAATTGAATTAACAAACAAACAACAGATTTGTAGTAATAAAAGGCCAGGTTTCTAGCCTTTCCTTATGGTATCTGCTCATTTGAAATTATCAAGGTGGGCCGGGAATGGAGCTGAGTGGTTCCACGTCTGTCTGAAACTATTGCAGCAGAAGCATTTGGCGCACAGCTGAACTGTCCTCTTTTGACTGGTGTCACCTTAACACCTTAGCATTTCTTCTATTCTGTGAAAGGGCTCAAAATGACCCTGGCTTTTCAGGGGAGTGAGATTGCAGTTACCTTTTGAAGTGACAGATTGCAGCGCCTCTCTTACTGGCAAATCTATCTTTCACGAGAAGCGAGACACCCTGACCGCAGTCATTGTGTTGGCAGTAATGCTCAGCGACTGCTGGAGATGACATGGCTCACACCCCTGCATCTGTTCCCATCAGTGACCTGCAGTAGCCTCTCTCTGCCGTAGAAATTTCTGGCACATAGCTCTCCTGAGATGGATGTGTGTGTGTGTGTGTGTGTGTGTGTGTGTGTGTGTGTGCATGTCCCTTTAATGGTGATACCTTTTTACAATGTTAGGGGTGTAAAGGAGTATAGATCTTACTCCCTGGGAGACCCCACACCCAGACCCCAGGGAGTGCTGCCAATCCTGTAATGAAAGAGATACACACCTATAAGTGGTTATACCTGGTGTGGACAGAGTTCTATGGTGTGATTTTTGGGGTCAGTCTTGTGCCCAAACTCTGTTGACCTAATGGGCTGAGACCTCAGCAGCCTACATATCCCTGAGCCCTGGTAGTCTTGGGAGGGATGATGCTCAGCCTGGAGGGGTATTATAGGTATCAAGAACATTGCTAGATGTTTTCCATAGCTTAGAACTGAGTGAAAGATTAATAAAAGTCTATTATTAACACCTCTACTAATAAGTCAGTGTTGCTAAATGTTAAATGAAGGTACAAGTATAGAACATTAGAGCAAATGGAATTTCTATCACTACAATATTTAGATTTTCCCAAGGGCCGCCTGCCCTGAACAATCTCTGTGCTTCCTGTTTGAACCAGTTCTTCTGTGCTATTCTGTTCCCAGCAGTATTGCCAAAGTTGCTGTTCCTACAATTAGTATCTGCTTCATCCAAATAAATAAAATTAGCTTCAATTTTATAGTAAAGTATTAAAAATTGGGCATATTTACCATTGCCTTTAGTTTCATCCTGATTTTTTTCCTTGAGGATGTACTTATTTTATAGCTGCCTTTATATCAGCTAGTCCATGATTACTCAAAGTGGTGGAAACCAAGGGACATATAAATAAGTGAAGTTGCAGAGTAGAACCCTGAGAAACCTTTTAATTTAATATGTCTTCTGGCCCAATCTTGCACTTACTAGAATTCTCCTGGAAACTTTGGAAACAACAAAATGAACTAGTTTTGTTCTTTTTATATTTCTGACCCATAGACCTGGGCTGCCACTGAGGATGTATACCGGGATAAAAAGAGAGGTATAAGAGGGGAGGAGGGGACTTCCCTTGAATCACTATGAGTTAAGTAATTATAGGATACCTGAAAAATGGCTGAACCCATATTGAATTTGCTTTACAAATAAAATTTTTAGAAGTACAAAAATGCCTCTAAGGCCCTGCTCAGTTGTAAAGTAGTGATACTGACGGTGCAAACTGTGAGATCCATCTGAAAACATTTCCCCTTTGGTTGGTATGCAGCATAATCTTTCCCTCCTGTCTATTATCTTACTCATAAGAGCTTTTGTCTCCATTTCATCTTTTTTCTTTCATTTCTTTTTCTTTTCACCATCTTTCTGCCACCTCCCTTGTGCTAATTTTCGTTTGAACATTTTCTTCCTGTTTCATACATTTTGTTCCTTATTTACACTTTATTTCTCACACCAGAGAGACAATATGGTAGTTACACATGTGTGCCCAATATTTCACTTAAAAGTATGGCCTCTAAGTGGATCCATATAACTATAAATGTCTCAACTTTATTTTTCTCTATGACTGAGTAGTACTCCATTGCATAAAAAAAAAAAACCACAAAGCCTGTTTTTTACCCATTCATCAGTTATGGGCATTTGGATTGTTTCTGAGATTTAGCTATCACACAAATTGCTGCTATGAACATGGGTGTGCATACATTACCACGCTACGATGCTTTTAATTCTTCCAGGTAGATACTGAGAAGGGGGACAGATGGGTCAAATGGATTCTGTACTGATTTCTATGGTTGCTGCACCAGTCTACAGTCTCACCAGCAGTGGAGAAGGGCTCCTTTTTTTCCACAGCTCTACCAGCATTTATTTGATTTGTTTAATTTCTTGATAATAGCTATTCTTTCTGGAATGAGTTGAAATCTCAGCATTGTTTTAATTTCTGTCTTTCTAATAGCCAAGGGATGAGTGATGTTGAACATTTTTTCAAACATTTATTTTTTCAACATTTATTATTATATATTTATTTGCATTTGTACTTCGTGTGAGAAGTGTGTGGTAGTATTAGATCTTCTCTAAATATTTTATTGAATTCTTCAGGGAAGCCATCAGCACTTGGACTTTTATTTGTTGGTAGGTTTTTAATTATTTCTTCACTTCCATTGATCGTTATTGGGTTATTAGAATGTTTTTGTCATGCTGGTTCAGCTTTAGCAATTCGTATGTATCTAGGAAACTAGCCATTTCATCTGTTTTCCATCTTATTAGAATGTAGTATCTCCAGGTGTTGATGATGTTCTGAATCTGTAATGATTTCACTCTTCATTCCTAATTGTATGGATTTGATTATTTTCTTTCCTGCTTTTGATAAGGTTGATTAAGAGTTTTTCAATTTTATTTAATCTTTCAAACAACAATTCACTGATGCTTTGTATTTTCTTAATCTTGATTACATTATTTTCTGCTCTTATCTTTATAATTTCCTCTGTCATACTAGCTTTGGGCTTGTCTCACTGTTTCTTTTTTTTCTAGATGTTTAAAGTTCAACCTTAGGTTGTTTATAGGAGCCCACTCTGTTGTCTTGATATGGATATTCACTGCTATAGATTTACCATATAAGATAGTTTTCATTGTGTCCCATAAGTTCCAGTATGTTGTATTGGCACTATAATTTAATTGTATAAACTGTCTATTTTCTTTAATTTAATTTGTAACTCATTGATTGTTTAAGAAGTGTTATTTATTTTCCATATGTTTATGGTTTTGTGGTTTCTTTTTGCCATTGATTTCCAATTTTATTGTGCTATGGTCTGATAGTACGCATGGGATAATTTCAATTCCTTTGCATTTACTTAAGCATGTTCTATGAGCCAGTATGTGGCTTATTTTGGAGAATATCCCACACACATCTAGGAAGAATTGTATTCTGGTGTTGTGGAATAGGGCACTCTGTAGACATTTACCATGTCTATTTGTTCACAGGTTTGATTCAGTTCAGATATTGCTTTGTTGAATTGTGTCTAATTGATCTGTTTGTGACAGTGGGGTATTGAAGTTCCTCATTACAATTATGTTAGTACTTGTTCGATTTTTCATGTTCATGAATATTTGTTTCATAAAGTTGGGCACCCCTCATTTTGATATTTATCCCTCTGCTCCAAGTGAAAACTTTTGTGTGTAATGAAAGATAGTTCTAGGAATGGTCTACTGAAAAAGTACAGACTGAACCACTCAATAATTCAGTCCTTCATAACTGACTGTAGCCTTCTGCTTAGATGAATGTTTCTGTTAGACGAAGTTCACATTAATGGATGCTCGAATAAGTCTCTTGTGTAACAGTATTATTTTTATAATTTTTAAATTTGTTTCTGTTATGGCTTTAATTTTCATTAATAAGCAGTTTTATTAATTTGAATATATGCTCATATTACAAACTTTAGAAAGTACAAAAGTGTTGTTTATCAATAATCCAAGCCATCCTTCCATCCCCCATCCATACACCCTCTCTTTAATACATAACAAGTTCATACATAAATGTCACCAATTTGTCCTTCATGTTATGCATGAGGAATTGGCTCATGCCATGGAAGCTAAGCCCAACCATCTGCTCTCTGCAAGCTGGGGACCCAGCATTGCCTGTGATGTGATTCTGACTCAAGTCTGAGGGCCTGAGAACCACAGGAGCCAGTGGCATAAGTTCCAGTGCTGCAGTGCAAGCAGGCAGGCAGGAGGCAAGAAGAATGGACTTTTCCTCCTCCCAGGACTGGGTAATGCTCCCCGACACCAGGAGAGCTGTCTTCTCTACTGAGCTCGCTGATTCACACACTGCTGTCCTCTAGAAACAACCAAGAAAGTTGTATCTAACCACCACATGGGGCAGTCAGGGCGACACAGAAAATAACCATCATGTTTAGGTAATTAAACTAGATTTGAAAAGAGAGTGCATCCACACAAAGTGTATCCATCAGCTTGAGTGAAGTACCAGCCATGTTTTCCTGTGATAATGCATTAATAGAAACAGAGGACTCTCCATTTATGGAAATGAAGTTTTTTTTCTTTTTCTTTTGTTTTTTTTACTGTCTTAATTCCTTTATACCATGTGTTGGACAACTTAGATAATGTGTTAATTGACTTATACAATTTCTTCAGTTCTACCTAAAAATAGACCACAAATAAGAAAGTACAGAAGATTCCACTTAAGCATACCTAAGGCCATGAGAGTGTGAAATGTAGGTTTTTAAGTGACACAAGACAAAAAAAGATTGAAAACATATTGTCAAGATTATAAATGCATAATTGACACCTACGCTGTGGACCTTTCTTGGGGGAGGGGCTTCCATGGCAATGCCACATGTCATTATCTGTTTCTCTGTGGTAATGTGGGATAGAGGGTCATGACCCTTTCACCTCTTAATGGGACTGGTAACTACTGTTAGAATATCTATGCTGCTTTCTGCTTGTTATCTTAGCTGGAGTGACCCAGCAGTGGTTTCCCCTGGGTCTCAGAGCTGTGGCAATGAACACATCATGTTACCAACAAGAAGGTAGGAGGCCCTTGTGTATGACTATGACTGTGTATGACTGTCGGTGGTGTCTGCAGTATTCACCAGCCTCCTCACGGCATCTCATAACTTCTTTTATTCTGAAATCGTGTCTGCTATAAAACTACACCACAAAGGTAGTTGTCATTTCCTATGGCTCTATTCCAAAAGAAAGATCAATTAATCAAATTGAAATGGTTCACTCTCCATTTTGTCAGTAATATTAAAAGTTACCTGGAAAGAGCCAAGGTGACATCAGCAGATGAGTAAAAAAATTCCTGATACACCATAAAATACAGTTCAACCATCAAAACAACTAAATCCTGTCATTTGGGACAACATAGATGGACTGGAGATCATTATATTAAATGAAACAAGCCAAGCACAAAAAGATAAGTGCCATGTGATCTCACTTATCTAGAGAAAATAAAAAGTTAATCCCATAGGCACTGAAGTAGAGCCAGTTACCAGAAGCTGGGGAAGGAGAAAGAGGAAAGGGGAAAGGGTGATCAGTGGGTAATCAGTCAGATAGGCAGGAGAAAGAGCTTCTTGTTTGCTCTTATCCATTAGGGTGACTGCATGTAACACGAATGTACCGTATGTTTCACAAATCCAGAAGGATGTGAATGTTTTCACTGTAAAGGAACAATAAATGTTTGAGTGTTTGAGCCTTGTATGCTATTTCCTAAATTTGCAAAATTTCCTTTACTGTATCAGTTAAGATAGATTTTTAAATTATTAAGCACACCTGATCTCATTGGTCCTTCCATGGATTAGGATCATGTTCAACCACCTTCCCATGACCATCAAGAACTTCGGGATGGAGCACCTGCCTGCATCTCTGATTTCCTTACTTTCAAGTGTCTCATCATTTATGGCTGCATATTTTGCTCTGCTTCTTCTCCCACAGATGGTTCTTTCTGCCTGATATGCCACCCCTCACCCCATCCCATCTGTGTTCTCTAACAAGAGTCCTGAGACCACTTGAATCAAGATCAGATGGAAAGCTTATTTGAAAGCCAAATTTCTGGGTCACATCTGAAACGCACTGCATGCACTTCTATGGAAAAACAATTCTGGACTTTATTTTAAAAAAAGTCAATCTAAACTGTGAGAACCACTGACCTACCAAATGAATTCTTTCTTTGAAGCATCAGTTCCACCCTGAGCCATCTAGAAACCTCTCTCCTACTCTTCACAGACTTTAGGGTCCCTCCTCTCCACTGCATCTCTGCTATTGGGTATGGTGTGAAATGTGTTACTATTTGTGAATTTTGCTTGTCCCTGCCACCCATCCTCAGAGTCCATATGGACAGGGACATCTACTCCATGCTTCCTTTAAACATTTCCTATCCCATGACCTCATGCAAAATGGACCTTAATAAATGCTTCTTTGTCAGCTGAGGCTTAGCTGGTCATAGTATCAAATTAAACTAAAACTGTTCTTTAAAATTACAATGACTTGTTAGTTTGACTCTCTAGGAGGAAAGATTTAGGACAAAACACTTATTTGTAAAAAGAAATCTTGTTTAAATGATTGAGAGAGAAAAGTACTATGTTTTAAATCATTAACTAAGAGCCAATTCTGAATATAAGTAAGTTAACAATTAATTGTACTAAATGTCTTCTCATTAGAAAAGTGACCATTGACTCAGATAAAAGAAAATGAAAAACTATGAGCTGGAGATTTAGCTCAGTGGTTCTGGTGCCTGCCTAGCAAGCTCAAGGTCCCTGGCTCAATCCCTGGTAACCACATACAATACTGGGCATGGTGACTCACACCCACCAGCCATCAGTACCACACACCACAGTGTGGTGGTGGCTCAAACCCATAATCCCAGCACTTGGGAGGTAGAAGCAGGAGGATTGCTGAGTTCGAGGCTTGCCTGGGCAACATAGTGAGCTCAGGGCCAGCCTGAACTACAAAGTGAGACCCTGTTTCAAAAAAAAAAAGAAAGTCTCATCAGAAAACCGAAAAATAATTTCCATTGTTATACAATCCATAAAGTAGGGAAGTCATATTGTTATTGCAGACAATTTGTTCCTTTTCTTTCTAAAGTGATATTACTTAAAACTTTTTTATTATATTTTCACAGACCAGAAGGTATTGTATGTTTAATACATGGTGATATAAAAGGCATTCCCATAAACTATGTAAGCAGAGGCTTCATGGCTGAATTCTTTTGGGGTTAGAACTGCCATTTTACTCGGGAAGATAAACCACCCAGCATTACCTTCCAATCAATGGCTGTGTATTGAGTGGTTGTCCTTTTTCTAAATTTCATCCTAAAGCATCAAAGGCATTTTGTGTAATTGGAAATACACAACATGGCCAGCTAGTTCTGGGATATCTTTCCTCCTAATTTCTCTTTGTTTTCCTAAAGGAGTAGAGAAAGAAACTGCATCTCATGCTCCATAGTGGAACAAAAAGACACAGAGTATCTTGAAGTAGCATTGATGATTTAATTGGGCCTTGAATTCGCTCTTTGCCAAGATTCTAAGTGGCACATCCTGTTATAAATTGGTCCCTGTGGAAATGTGCATCAGTACAGCCACCATTCAGGGGGTCACCCACCGATCTTTACAATCGAATATAAACATTCCTGTTCAAAATCACCTGTCAATAGTTGCTCTTGAATCTTCCAACTGTCCAACTTTTTCTTTTGCAGACTATCTGCCTTTGACTTGGACTAGTGACTGGGTCTCACAAGTTCCAAATGACAACACAGTAGTTTAGGTCATCCTTGCTGCTGCTACCATTGAAAAGTTACACTCTTCTTTCCACATGCTAAAGAGTGAATCCAGGCCCTTGCACACACTAGGCAAGCTTGAAGTGTGTGAGTCCAGACACATTTCATTTTTGGATTTCAGTGTAAAGGTGAAGTTACAGGGCCTTGTGGTCAGTGTCCCAGAAGAGGAGACTTGTATGTTCCACTGTATAAAATCTTAGAATCGAATAAAATAAATGAAATCAGATGTGTTTATATAGGGCGAAATTAAGTTTGAATTGCATGTTGTAGGGAACACAGATGAATGCCTTAGTTATTACCTGGACTGTTGCTGGCATTCATCCTGCACTGTGAGATCACTCAGGACCTCAGCTACTGGCTGCAAATTTATATCTGTCTCAGCATGGCATACAGATGCATAGATAACAAAGGCATTCATTTGGAGTGTGTCTGTGTGTATGTGTGTGATCTTATATTTTCCTGTCCTAACTCTGCAATACGTAACTTTTTTTTTTTTTTTTTTTTTTAGATAGGGTCTTGCTATGCAGTTCAGGCTGATCCAAACTGGCTTCAACTTTGTGGTGGTCCTCCTGCCTCAGCCTCCTTAGAACTGGTATTATAGGCCTATGGCACCACATTGACTTTTAGGACTTTGTTTCTTTATGTAACCTGTTCAAAGGGGTGGCTGAGGTGGCATCAAGGTTGGGCCTTCCTGAGTACAGTAAGGACTGAGGCATCTTTGTAACTTTTGCTTGACAGCAGGGTCAAGCCCTGATTCCCACTGAAAATTCCTCTCTCCCTGCCCTGTGCACACACATGGCTAGAAACCTGGATGTTTGCAGGTTCTGAGTGCTCTGTTCCCTAGACAGACCCTTCCTTTACTTCAGCAGCCTCCTGGGATCTGTAACTGCCACTCAGTATAAAATTAGAGAAGGATAATAATACTTTTGAGGGATGTTAGGTGTAGTTGCAGAAAGAACTGTGCTGGGGCAAACAGTGGATACTAATGGAGGGAAGAAGCCTTTCAAGTTCATTAAGAGGAAACAACGTTGCCGGAGCCTTGGGATGTTCTTCAGGAAATAAAACAAAGAAGCTATGAAGGCAGGTGTGTGTTTGTGTGTGTGTGTGTGTGTGTGTGTGTGTTTCCCTGTGTATGTCTGTGTGTGATTTACTTCTGGTTTGAACTCATTAACAATCTTCTTTTTCACACATGTTTAATGGACAGAGAAGCCTAAGAGACTGAATGAAAGTGGAAATTGTTAGAATATTAATTACTGAAAAGGCAAAGTCTGTTCAAGTTGGATTTAAAAGAACCAGTGATCTTAGTTATTACTGTCCTGTAGAGGAAAATTAAGAATTATGTAGTGACGAGTTACTGGAAAAATTTAGGATAGATTCCTTTTTGGTTGAAAATTGTTTTGGATTTTTCTAGGGTAATAGTGAATGAGGATGATCATCATGTTTAGGTTAGCTTAAAGTTTTGTGCTATAAAAATAACACTGAATGCCATTAAAAATAGTGCCTTGTTTAATTTCTCTACAAAATAGGCCATCCTGTCTCTAATAATATACACACATGGAAGTAATAATACACAGGAAAAGAACAGCTAAAACCCAGTTTAGTGGATGATTTCTGTTTGGATAAATGTATGTGTTTGTGTAAATGTAAATGCAGGGAGTCCTGTATGAGGCTGGGAGATAAACAGGCTTCGAGAGTTTCAAGGCCCTGGAACCTCCAGGGTGACCATGAGACTTCCTGGACGCCAACGGGTTGTTAGGACGTAGACTTGTCTGCCATTGGAAAGACCATCATCTTGTTTCTGTCTTTGTTAGGCCTAAGCTAACAACAATAACTGTAACATTCCAGGGAATTCATTTATTGATGACTTTAGGAGAAAATGCTGTGGGTCTGAAAGAAAGCAGTGCATGGGGACAGTGAGGAGGAAACAGATGGAAATGGATAGAAATTCGTATCTTCTTTGCCTGAAATAACCATGGTCCTATTTCTGGCCAACAATCCTGCATCCTCCTGTCTTTCAAAATTCAGCATAAGGTCTGGGGATTTCTTAGCTCAAGTGGTACCGCACCAACCTTGAACGCACATGGGCCCGAGTTTAATCCCTGGTACTGCAAAAAAATAAAATAAAATAAAATAAAATCAGCATAGACATTATTTCTTCTAAAATTCCTTCTCCTCGGCCTTCTGGCCTCAACTTCTGTTGTAACTGCCTTTTGATTTTCTTGGCTGTTTCTGATTGCTATCTAAACACTTTCAGGAGGATCCTTTGTATTCAAGTATGTAGCTCACAGTACTCAGATTCACGTTTTGCTCCTTAAGATGCCACAATATTCAGTGCACAAATATGTAAATCCTTAAAGTGGAGATTGAGGTAGGAGGGACATCCGGGACAGTGGCCCAATTTCTGTTTTGGACAATGAACGGAAATATCTTGAACAATTATGTAAAAATACTTTATAAATTGAAAAACATTGTCCTCAACCTGAGTTTTTACTAAACTTGTTTTGAAATTATTGCCTTGTTTTTCATTCAGAATTCTCCTTCAAATTAACTTCCAAGCTTTGGAAGTAGGTGGGTAGGCCAAGAGTCAAGCTTTTCTTGTAATGTGCCGTGTTCATCAACGTTATTAAAAACTAGTTACAAGTTCACATGTGAATTTCTGGGGTACCAGTTCCTTTGCTTGGTAAATTAATGTGCAGCTGAATTGCCCTGTATTGTATCCCAAAAGGCTAAAATTTTATTTGGATTTATCGAAAATTTTAAAACATCTGTATCAAAATTGAAAGTTTCCTTTTAATATAGTTCTTAGCAGCCAATGTATAATTAATTACCCAGTAAGGAATTGATCAATAGTGGTTTAAAAATTGGTGGTGTGAGAAAAACAGAATGAGACCTGAGAATAAATTGCCAAATATTATTAAAATGAAAGGGAAGCTTATTACTAAGTGTGCTAAGAACTTTCTTTACAAGTTAAACATTAATTTCCTTTGCATGTGTTTAAAACATGTTCACTGTAAAATACTATATATTATATAAGAAACATTGAAGAACATTAGGTTAGCAACTGTTTTATCAATGAAATTTTTCATTTTAGGTAGCCTATTGTGACTTTGTTTTGATTTCATGTATTTTAAAGTGAGGAAAAAGCTGTCACGGTGGCACATGCCTATAATCCCAGTACTCTAGGAAGCCGAGGCAAGAGGACTGCAAGGTCCAGCCCAGCCGAGCAATGTAACAACTTAGTGAGACTGTCTAGAGAAAAGAAAAAGAGTTGGCAGGGGATATAGCTCAGTGTGAAGGCCTTGGGTTCCATCCCCGGTACCACCAAAAAAAAAAAAAAAAAAAAGGGAGAATTTAAATGTTTTCACTTTTATACAAATGCCATTTCACTTAAATTCTATAGCAATAAGTGCCACTTTTCTAACATTCCTCTTTCCTTTTTTGATGCATCATTGGTGATACATGTTCTCACTGGTCTGCTATAGTCTCAGCTGTAATAATGACACCATGACAACATGATTGCTGTGTTGGGCCACAACATGTTCCTGTGTCTGGGCCACAATTGGTCATCAGGGTCTTGTAGAAAGACATGCGCGGCGTTTTCCTCTATGGCTTCCCTGGTGCTGAGCAGACAGTGGGCATTCAGCAAAAGCCTTGTGAAATTTCCTTATCCTTTGATTATTATGTCTTTCTCTTTGTTTTTGTTTTTTGAGACAGGGTCTTGCTTTGTAGTTCAGGCTGGCCCTGAGCTCACTATGTAGCCCAGGCAAACCTTGAATTCAGCCATCCTCTTGCCTGTCTCCTGAGTGCTGGGATTACAGGTGTGAGCGACCATACCCAGCTATTATGTCTCATTTTGGTGAAGTGATGGATGTAGTTTATTTGGTCCATCAGATCCCACAGATTTCTACTACATATTCAGTCCATCACCCTGTTTAGCTTTCCAAGACATTCCATTAGCCTGCTGGATTCTTTTGATTTATTTTTGGTCCTTACTTACCATTTACCCCTTTGATTGCCCTCAAGGATGGTAAGGAAGGAAGCAGAGCTATGATCTGGGGTTGTTTTCATAGGGGACTGTCTGATGTAAAGTATCACAGAACATTATATATTCTTCGCATAAGGGAGAGACAGTGAAGACATCAGCCAACTTAAATGAGGAAAGCATATAGAGGTCCGTGAACCATGTTGGAAATGTTGCAGAGTAACTCAGCAGTAGGCGGGGATAGAGGAATAAGAATAGAGCTATGAACTCAGTTGCCACAAGAGCCTGAATCTCAAGAGTATTTAGAACACTAAGTGCCTTCCAGCAAGGAAAGGAGAACAATCCGTTAGGGAAGCCAACAGACAGAAAAGTGGAGGGAATATCATCGAAGACGGCTTTGCTGCCAGGACAGTTGAAAAATGCATGCTGCAGGGACTACTAACTTAAACTTGAAATCTGTACAAGTAGAATTTATCTTCTGAAACAGCAATAAGAATTATGCTAGCCTGAGGCATACAAACTTGGTGAAAACGTTTCTAGCCAGGAAGCAACACTTAGGCATTTACTTGACAGACTTGAAATTCGAACCTTTTACAGGTTTTTTGTTTTGATGTTTTGGTATCTTCCATTTATATACATAGTGAAATAGAGATGCTAAGCATAAGATTAATTCCCTTAGGAAAAGAAGCCTGAGCTTTGATGAGAGAAACACATTACAGAATTTGGCTTCCTTTGAGAATTTCTAGAATAGGTACAGACTCATAAGTAATTGGTAATGAAAGTATAAAAGGATAATGCTGGATTTTTTTTCCAACAGGAAAATGTATTCAGATAGTTTCTTGGAGATTATGAATAATCTTGATGGACTCCATAGTGCAAATCATGTCATTATTTTTAGGAAGTGGCCAAGAATGAAGAGCATCTTGGTGGCATTGTGCCAGTGACGGAAATGTCAAGATGCTTCATGGCTCCAGGCCCTGTCCAGGAAGTCAGCCATTAGTTTTTTTTTCCAGGAATTATTTAAGATCAAATGATTTTCCCAGTGATTGGAGCACAAGAGTTGAGACCCAGCCTCTGATCCTGCATCCAGTTTACTCTTAGGAATCAAATGATTAAACCCAGAGAGAAATGCATGAGAAAAGCAGAGACAGAAGGAACTGTTAAACGTTTGTTTTGTGTTGTGGAAAAATGATAAATAAGTAAGGAATAAAGAATTTTTCAGAAATTAAATAAGAGAAAAGGGATAAGAGACTGCAATGTTTGTACATATCGGCTAGTACTGATCAAAAAGTTTTGTTTATATAAATCAAGTGTGAAGATTTGAGTTTGGTAGCTTGCAGGAAAGGACTAAAGTAGAATAATGCTATTTTAGGAACTTCAAAGATGATAACACATGGGAAAACTCATGCATTTGAACTAAAGGATCTGGAATTAAGTGGGAAAACTATTATGACTAATAAGACCTGCATAATGGGTCTGCAGCCCCATGGACAAGGAGGCACCTTTCAAAAAAGATGAAGGAGAGATGCCGAAAAAAATGAGGAGACTGGTAATTCACACTCGGAAAATGCACATGGAACTCTTTCATATGGCAGGCAAGGTGCAAGAGAAATAGGGGTCAGGTGAATGGGTCAGAAAGGTGAAGAGTGCTGTATGGTGTGGACACAAGGAAGGTGATCCAAGTGAATCCAGACTTCCTCTGTGTAAATAGGAATCACAGTTGCGTTTCCCCTTTGTCTGCTTGCCTGGGGACTCACTACTCTTCTTTTTGCATGGCAGTCCTCTACATTTTCTTCCCATTTTGCCGCTAAATAACAAAGATCAGTTTATAAAGAACAGAATGTATGACTTATAGAGTAAAGTAAGTAGGTAGGTAAAGATGTCATAGAATTTCTTTTTCTTTTTTCTTTTTTTTTTTTTTTTGAGACAGGGTCTGGCTTTGTAGTTCAGGCTGGCCCTGAGCTCACTATGGTGCCCAGGCAAGCCGCCGCGAACTCAGCAATCCTCCTGTCTCTGCCTCCTGAGTGCTGGGATTACAGGCGTCAGCCACCACGTCCGGCATTGTGGTATGCGGTGTTGATTGTTGGTGGGAGTGTCTCCACACCCAGCATTATATGTGGTTACTGGGGATCGAACTCAGGACCTTGCGCTTGTGAGGTGGGCGCTGGAACCACTGAGCTAAATCTCCAGCCCTATAGTCTGAATTTTTAACACAGACTTTTCCTTTAACACTGCCCTTTTTCCTTTTCTTTCTACTTTGCTGTATAAAACCAGAAAACTAGATGTTTAGCTTAGATATTATGAAATAGTTCAGAATCAGGGATAATATCTAATTATGCTTCTCAGAGAATTTGCCATACAGGCAACAAAGCACCAATTGCTATATCATGGAAAATAATTAACCTCTGAGGTCAGGGATAACAGCTTCATCTTATTAGTTGTAATATAAGCACAAAGTAATCTCTGGCATATAACAACTAGTCTATGAACATGTATTTGAACAGGCTGCATATAGGAAATATAATATGAGGAAAAGTCATTTCCTAATTCACTTATCAAGCAGAACGAGCCAACTAAACAACCAATGAGGTAACAAATGCAGTTTATGATCAAACAATTCTTTTTTTTTTTTTTTTTTTTTT
>PVIC010019651.1:9271-30361 GCA_004025085.1 Thryonomys swinderianus
TTCCCCTTCCTGTTCCCTTCCCCTTCCCCCCTCCCCCTTCCCCTCCCCCTTTCCCTCTCCTTCTCTCTCTCTCTCTCTCTCTCTCTCTCTCTCTCTCTCTGGACACAGGGTGTTACCATGTAGATGAGGCTGGCCTTGAATTCACTCTGTAGCCCAGGCTTACCTCAAACTCATGGTGAGCCTCCTGCCTCAGCCTCCCAAGTGCTGTGATTACAATTATACATCAGCACCCCCAGCTTCCTTGCATTTTTTTTTTTTTTGTACCAGGGCTCCAACTCAGGACCTAGCACTTGCCAGGTAAGTGCCAGAACCACTGAGCTAAATTCTCAGCTTGCCTCCTGCATCTTTCTTGATGCTCCATGGCCTTGGTGCCCATGGGTGGCCTTGCTTTTCCTACCCAGACATCAAGTAGGACTTCCATGAGCTGTACCCACATCCTTACTGAGGAGCCACACTTATCCCTGGAATAGTCATTAATTCTGCACCCCACAGCCATCTGAATTAACATGGTTAATCTTGGTTAACACAGACTTTGTGAGCACTGTCCTAGGCTACTTGGAGACAATGGGTAGCCCAAGACAGACAGAGGCGCTTTCAATTTTTCAGGGTTGGGTCAGGACTTTGAGGGGTAGAAGCTGAGTCTGATGGTGATTCCTGAGTACCTGAGGCTGAAGTTACACAGAAGTTGTTGGGTATCTAGGAGCTCACCTTAGACTTGATGGTTCATCCGCACTGGATATCCCTAATCCAAGACCTGCGTGCTCTGATATGTTCCAAGATCTGGAGCTTTCTGATCTGAAGCCAACCTGCAGCCACAGTGGGGTGTTCCAGTTGCCCATGTGGGTGGCCAGCAGTGACACTTTCAATTTCTGAC
Organism: Thryonomys swinderianus; assembly: GCA_004025085.1. Classification (NCBI taxonomy): domain Eukaryota; kingdom Metazoa; phylum Chordata; class Mammalia; order Rodentia; family Thryonomyidae; genus Thryonomys; species Thryonomys swinderianus. The sequence continues at coordinate 10,146 of PVIC010019651.1, forward strand.
GGGCCAGGGTACATAGACTGTTCCATGCATACAGTCATCAAAACTGCTGTGTGAAGTCGCCTTTGGGCTTTGTGCATAGGTGCATCTGAAACATTAATAAATTTTGTGTCCAGAATTGAGTCCCATTCCCAGCAGCCCTCATTATGGATATGCAAATATCCTGAGGTCTAAGAAGAATTAGAAATCTAAAACACTTCTGATTCCCAGGATTTTGAAAAAGAATATTTAACCTGTAGTGAACAGAAATCTCCAAGTCCAGATTTCATGTTCTCAAGACAGAACCCTTTAGCCATAGTAAGTGGCACACTCCAGTAATCTCAGCACTTGGGAGGCTGAGGCAGGAGGACTGCTATTTCAAAGCCAGACTGGAATACATATGAAAAACATAGACTGTATCTTTAAAATAAAAATCTTACCTTCTAATGACCACCATGTTGTTATGGACAAGGGCAGAAGTAATCGTCTTTTGGAAGGCAGTTCAGTATGAGTTTCAGTATGAGTTCATTGTTCAGTATGAGTTTCAGTACATTTAAGGAGGAATATTATTACTGGGTGCAGTGAGGCATCCTTGAGGCTGAGACAGGAAGAACACAGGTGTGCGGCCATCCTGGGCTGGTGACACTCTCCCTCAGAAAACAAAACCCAAGCCAAAAAATTGTGATACCCAATATAAAACAATGGGGGCTGATAACCACCTAGATTGGTTCTAAGACCAAAGAGTTAATAATCACAAGACACAAACAAAGTCTCAGCAGTATTGATTCAGTATTCCACTTTCCATGTTGTGACACTTAAAGAAAGGTAGCACTTCTTTTTTTCTTCTTTTTCTGCAGCAGAAACCACCAGGGAATCCCAGACAGAGTACTCAAAGATAGAGTTAGGAACAAAAAGTGGCATTAGGAATGCCAGCGGCTCAGTGAGTGATTCATGTGGATCTGGAGAGTGCTGGGTAAAAATATAGCAAGCAGAACTTACACAAAGCAGAGCAGTGGATGGGAAGGGTGAACAAATAGTTCTGGCAGGACTGTTTGTGTCCCTTATGCTTCTTTGGTGACAGATTACAGAAGTTGTCATGGTTATTATTGTGCTCTACAAAGAACATAGCTACCTACTTAAGGCATAGTTGCCCAATTCTGTTCAGAGGGTTGGTTTCCTCTTTTACTTCTTTAAAGGATTGTCTTTTCATTTTATTTTTGAGACAAGGTGTCACTAGATGTTCAAACTGGCCTTGAACTCATTGTATCATCCAGGCTGGCCTTGAACTCACAGCAATCCTCCTGCCTCAACCTACTGAGTGCTGGGATCACAGGTATGCACCACCACACCCAGCTAAAGGGTTGAGTTTTGCAAACTCGAGGCCTGGAGTTGACGGTATATCTATGTTTGTGTCATGTTTATTTCAATGTAGTGAATAGTACATTATTACATTAAAAGCTCTACCCCAAAAGAAAATAATTATTACAATGGCAGTGAAGTTCATTAGCTCATTCCTTTCCTCCTCCTTGCTTCCATGTGGTAGGAATTGATATAGAAATATTGTATAATAAGACAGGCCCTTGCATTGGCTCTATTTTTTTTCCATAGAATGTTTTGCTCCAAAAATGTAAGTGATAGAAAATAGAAAGCTGAGGCCCAGGTGTTTAGTAGCAGGGTTTATTAAAGTGGGGCAGGTAACCTGCCCGGCTACTCTGGAAATGAGGGTAGGGAGCAAAACATGCAGGTAGATACATACGTGGGGGGCACTAATGGCAGGGGTAGGAGAGCACCAGGGAGTTTCTTAATCAGTGGGTTTGGGTATGACAGGTGAAGGAAACGGCATTGTGGGAAGGAGAAGAGCAGTTTTTGGTGGGAAAGCCATTTTGGCTTTGTTCTAAACTGGCCAGACCTATGAGTAAGTTTGTGCTGCTGGGTTCCTGTCCAATGTATTAAAATGTTTTGTAACTGTCTGAACTTCTTTATTTCCCAAGAATATTTCATTGGCTCCAGCCTCTTTTTTTTTTTTTTTTTTTTTTTTGGGACAGGGTCTCGCTTTGTAGTTCAGGCTGGCCCTGAGCTCACTATGTAGCTGAGGCAAGCCTTGAACTCAGCAATCCTCCTGTCTCTGCCTCCCGAGTGCTGGGATTACAGGCATGAGCCACCACGCCCGGCTCGATCCAGCCTCTTATAAGAACATTCCATTAAGCTCCTCGCCTTGCAAGAATGTTCGGTAACTCCCCCTCCTTGCTTCAGTGAGTGAGCTCACCTTCCTCTAGACCCTTATATAAGGAGGCTCCCCTTTCTAGTCAAGCATTTAAACTTCACAGTATGGACTCTGCTGAGCCTGCTCGTGTAATTAACCCAGAGCCTCACACCTACATGCTAAACTTAGGTTGTGGTATGGATCTCTTGTAGCAAAGCAGAACAGCTCAGTGTCACAGCTCTAGATCACAGCTACTGCAATTTGAAGACTTTAGAATCCAGCAGTCACTTAAGTGGAAACTAAGTGTGAGCCATGTGGAGACACGAGGGTGGAGACATGAGGAAAGGAGCAGAGTATGTTAGGAAATTCTGAATTCCTGTGGGGTGATTCTTCTTTTGTGGAAGACACACTCAAAAGAGCTTCCAAGTGTCTCAGTCACTTTTTTCCTTGCTGGGACAAAACACTCAACACTTGCAACTTAAGGAAGGAGAGGTTCATGGTTTTAGAAGTTTTAGTTTACAGTCAACAGATTCAAATACAGAAACTGTTAGAAGGGTCTACAGAGAGGAGAAAGCTCATCTCATGGTGTACAGGAAGTAAAGAATGGAAGGAACCAGACACGAAGCTCAACTTTAGAGGCCACACCCTGAGTGACCTACTTCCAACCATACCCCACCTCCCAACACCACAGTTCTCATTAGAGGTTGATTCCACTGATAAGTAAACATGGACCCCCATAATCCCTTGACCTTCCAAAAACCCCACCTCTGAACATGTGAGACTTCTGGGGCCATTGCAGGTCCAAACCATAGTACCAAGCAGGGTGTGGCGGCATATGTCTAATCCTAGCATTTAGGAGGATGAAAGGGAGATCGCTGGAGTTGAGGCTACTCTGGGCTACATAGAGTTCAAGGCCAGCCAGCAAGACCCTGTGGGAAGCAATCATGGTTAGGAAATCTTTCTACTTTTTTGTATTTAGAAAGTGTTTACTGCAAAGAAAAAGCCATTCCTATGTGACCTAAGATTCCAGTCCTTCTGAACCCCCATACTCGGTCCCTTAGATCTACTGAGCCACTTGTCTCCAGTGATCAGTGTCAAGAAACACACTGCTGACCGTCCTCCAGTAAAGATTCTTCCCCTCCCCAGGTGCTTCACCTTGATTTGTCTTCTGCCCAAGCCAGCACACAGCCCCACCCGAGAGCAGCCTGGCATCAAGGCAAAGCACTCTCTGATCTGCGGATGGGATCTCTCACTCCTCTTTTCCACACCTGAGTCTCTCTAGCTTTGTTTATGCTTTCTATGAAAGAAAACTCATTTTGCCTCTCCCTTGAGACACCTGCTAACTTTTGGCCAGAGTGGTCTCCGTATTACAGTAGCTCCCCTCCCAATCCATGGAATAGCTCTTCTAGTAAAGTAACCTTGCTAAGTCTGGATTTATTCTAATTTATTTATTTATTTAGAGACAGAATCTTGCTATGTAGTTCAGGCTGGCCTTCAACTCACAGTGATCTTCCTGCCACAGCCGTCCAAGTGTTGGAATTATAGGTATGCACCATGCCTTGCCTCGTTCTTCTTTTTGGCAAGAGTCAAACAGATTTTGATTATAATTCTGGCCCTCAAAACCTTTAACTTTGAGCAAGTCAATTAAATTTTCCCAGCTTCGTTGGGCATAGTGGCCCAAACTGTAATCCCAGCACTCTGGAGGCCGAAAGGAGAATCACCATGAGTTTGAAGTCAGCCTGGGCTATTTAACAGGACTCCATCTCAAAAACCCCACTTCAATAAATAAATTTCCTAGCCTCTGGTCTAGGATAATAATAAAACAAAAGTCTTGGGGAGGATAGACATGAAACCCTGGAAATGCCACAAATGACAAACAGCCGTGGATGTCCTCGCTGTCGTGTGGAGAGGTCCCAAGTCCCTGTGGGCAGGCTGAGGAATCATCCTGTGCAGTCGCACTGCTTGGCCAACACACGCGACAAATCTTGGAACAGGAGTGACCCCCACCCCTGACAGAGGGAGAGAGGACAAAGATTGAACTTTGCCTGGGATTGGACCCAGGGCTTTCACTGCATCCTCAGCTTTCCCCCTATTTATTTAGCAGTACCGGGCTTCCAAGGTAGGCGCACTACCACTTTAGCTAAATCTCCAGCCCTCTCCTTTTATTTGTATTTAGGGACAGGGTCTCGCTAAGTCGTCCAGCCTGAGCATGAACTTGTGAGCTTCCTGCCTTAGCCTTCCAGAATGCCAGCATACAGCCACACGTGGGCATTTTAAAAAACTCAATCTGGGGCCGGAGGGTTAGCTCAGTGGTTCTGGCGCCTGCCTTGCAAGTGCAAGGTCCTGAGTTCGATCCCCTGTAACCACATATAATGCTGGGCGTGGAAACACGCCCACCAACAATCAACACTGCATACCACAATGCTGGACGTGGTGGCTCACGCCTGTAATCCCAGCACTCGGCAGGCAGAGACAAGAGGATTGCTGAGTTCGCGGCGGCTTGCCTGGGCACCATAGTGAGCTCAGGGCCAGCCTCAAGTACAAAGCAAGACCCTGTCTCAAAAAGCAAAAAACAAAAACAAAAACAAAAAACTCAATCTGCGCGCACGCATTTCCACCTCCAACAAAGAGCCTCGCTGCCAGATTTTGCGGAACCTTTCCCGCCTCGGTGCCACAGCTTCCACCGACTTGCGCCCCGCCCCCTTTTGCCAGGTGCTAGGGTCTCCTTTCCTGCCGCTGCTGTGTACACTGTGCGCATGCGCTCCCAGCTCAGAGGCGGGTTTAGGGGGTGGAGACAAGTTGCGTCATCAGGGCGCGCGCTGAGGACGCTACCGCGGTTGCCGGAAGTTGAGCGGCGGTGAGTGAACCGCGGCGGCGGCGGACGTGGAGGGTGGAGTGGGGTCTCATGGACTTCGTTTCGGGGTGCCTGAAGGGGGGCGGCAAGCCGGGCAGTGGAGGTGAGGGTTGCCGAGGGGCCCAAGACTGTCCTCGTCCGCCCCGGTGGGTGCTAGTTCTCCTGTCGCTCCCTCTCACTAGCTCGTGGCGACGTCCCCTCAGGTCGGATCCGCTGGGGGAGCGTGCAGTACGGAAATTTCGGGCTCTTTCTGGCAGTGCCGCGGTTGCCCAAGACCCCCGACGTCTTCCTAGCTGCTCGTCGAAACGGGATGTGATGTTACAGGAGGAGGGTACCAGGAAACCTCTTTATGAGGTCTCCGGGTTTGAGTTCCAGATGCCTTGGTGTGGCCGAAAGCTAGCAGGCCAGTGCCTCCTAGGAGCCAGTCGGGTCAGGAATGGAGTTAAATTTTGAATTTTCTGAGTTTTAAAACAGTACTAACATGGTGTGGGCGAAGCGAAACCAAATCCAGCATTTGTGCCATCTCCTTATTTCTAAACATTAGCCACGAATACTTTTTTAAAAAAATGACAAGAGACTCAGTTCTTTGGAAAACAACACCAGAAAGCCCTGTGCAGCTGTCACTGGTCGGCCTGGCTGTTACTTTGGGGTCTCTGTGTCCCAAGCTTCCTTTCCTGTTGACTAACTGGGTTTTTTTTTTTCTGTAACACCACTGGCTATTGACCATTTTTTTTGCAGTGACAGAAAGCTCACTACTTATAGTCACTTAGTCTTTGCCCAGTTCTGACGTCAAGCCCTATGCTGAGCTGAAAGCAGTTACCCAGTAGTCTCAGGTCATCGACCCTACTTTTTAGGCTGCTGGGATCTGCTTTCCATTGATTGTCCTACACATCTTTGAAAACTGCTGGTTGATCTTTCCTTTCCCTCATTTTTTCTCTAGACTGAACATATTTAATATACTCAGGATAAACTCCACAACAACAGAGAATTTTGTCTTACTGTTTTTGTATCTCTAGCATATAGAAAAGTGTCTGGCATATAATGTGTTGAATCAATATTTGGTGTTGACGAAATAAAACAAGTATTGAATACCTGTTAGGTGTTGGGCATTATTGTAGATACTACAGTATAAAAATAACCCTGTTTTCTTAGAGTTTGAGATTTTTCTTTAATTCTACTGTATGTTGAACCCCAGGGCCTTTGTACTGTTACATTTTCAGCCCTTTTTATTTTTTTACTTTGAAACAAAGTCTTAATAAGTGCCCAGTCTGGGTTCCAATTTGCAATTCTCCTGTCTCAGCATCCCAGATTCCTGGAATTACAGGTGTGTGCCAACGTTGTGAAACCTGCTGTTTTTGGGTTGAGACAGAGTCTACCTGTGAGGCTTATGCTCACTGTACACACACTGTGTAGCCCAGGCTAGAGTTTCAAATTTGGAATCTTCTTGCTTTAGCTTCTCAGATTACTGGATTATAGGTATGTGTCACCACACCCAGGACATGAAGCCTTTTTTTCTTTTTGGAGACAGGGTCTTGCTTTGTAGTTCAGGCTGGCCCTTAGCTCACTATGTAGCCCAGGCAAGCCTTGAACGAACTCAGCAATCCTCCTGCCTCCTTCCCAAGTGCTGGGTTTATAGGTATGAGCCACCACACCAGGCATTGTGGCATGCAAAGAATGATAAATGTTTCAGCTACTAATAGGTACCTCAAAAGAGAAAACAGGATAGAGAACAATTTGGGAGATAGGGAACTATTTTCATTTGTTTATTTGCTGGAGCTGTTTTAAAAGCCCATTGGACAGGAGGGGAATTGTGAACTGACACCTGGACGACAGAAAAGCCAGTACTCTGAAGGCTCATCTTGCAGCCTATCCCCTCAATTCCCACTATGTACTCCAGCCTTGTTGAGCTTGTCCCATGTGCAGCTTGTTCACAGCTCTCTGCTCCTGTCTCTGCTGCCCAAAGTGTCTCCTTGTCCATTTCTCTTGGGAAACTCTTGTGTACACTCATGTGACATGATTTCAAAACCCTTTAAATAGCTGAGTATTGGGTTCTTTGTTATTCAACCACAGGATCCTTTTTCTGCTCCCTGACAGCTGTCACAGATAATTCACATAAATGTTCAGTGAGCATCTGTTGGGCGCTTGACTCTGTACTTCAAGGAATATGGAAATGATCAAGTGATGCATCCCTGTGCTCCACAAATGTAGTTTTCCAAGCTGTGGCAGGAAACTGTTGCAGAGGTTTGGTGGAGGAAGAGGTGCTTGCCAGTCAGGCTGAGGCATCAGAAAGCTGTTATCAGGGTTGCAGCTTCTCCAGGTTTGAAAGGATAAGTAAGATGTGCAGGTGGCTGCTGGCCTGCAAAGGTCAGCAGGGTCGCAGGTTGCGCACTGCTGAAAGGGAAGTGGAGCCACCCTGGGGGCTTGTGGACAGCAGCCTGCCAAGAGCACATACTGTGTGAAATGCCCATGTCCCCATACCAGCTTTGCCACTGAGCTAGTTTTGTGCCTCTGGGAGGGAAAGTCCCTTCCTAAACTACAGGAGAGATAGGGGCTGGAGGTGTAGCTCAGTGGCAGAGCACTTGACTAGCATGCTGATGGTCCTGGGTTGGATCCCCCACAAAGAGGGGGTTTGTAGATTAGATGCACAGCTACATTACTTTGCCCTCATAGACAGAAGTCGGTAAACAGTAGCAGTTAATATTGCACAGCTCAGTAGTTCGGGCCCCATTTTATTTATTTGTTTTTGGTGGTACTGAGGTTGGAAGCCAGGGTTTCATGCATGTGAGGCAAATGCTGTTCCACTGAACTACATCCCCTGCCCTGGGACTTTATTTTTAAAGTGTGGGGGTGGAGAGCAGGACACTGGAGAATTTTAAACCAGGGTGTGACACGTTCTCGTCTGTTTTAAATGACTAGGGCAGCTGAGCTGTGGAAGCACTGCAGAGAGCAGGACCAGCAGGGCATGAGATGGGGTGGTATTGTGGGGATCAAGTGAGGGAAGACAGAAGGCCCGGACAGGATGGAGAGGAGCTGGGTGGATGTGAGAGACAGCAGGTGAGATTTGTTGGACTCATGGCATGGGGAGAGGAGGGGGATTCTTATGAGCACATTGGAGTGCGGGTGATTGTGTTGTGTGGAAATAAGCAATAGCAGAGCTCTGTGGTTGGTGTCTCAGATTATTTTGGACACAGGTGGTCTCTGCCTTCCACCTGATGTTTTCCTCTTCCTGTCTTCTTCTTCTGATTGTCCCACCCTTGTGCACTGTCACAAGGTCTGATTATGCAATCAGGGAGACTAAGTAGATGTTTTTTGTGTTTGAAGGAGACTGGGTAACGCCCTGTTCTCTGAATCTCTCTCTTGCTGCAGAACAAGACAACAAGACTGCCTTTGGGGTTTTGTGACTCCTTCCTCTCTCAGGGTCCCATCTTTGACCTTGTTGCAGTTTGTCAGTCTCATTGAGCAGGTGGTGTAAAAAAGAATTCTCTTTCCTTGAGGAGTTCAGCATGCAGGCCAGGAATGCACTGTCCTCAGGGTAACCCGAGTGCACCCAGCAATGCTGTAAAAACATGCTTTTGCTTGTTACCTACTGTGTCTCAGACAGGCTAGCCAGACCCTCAGTGCTCACAAGTGTCCTCTGGCTGCTGTTTCCCTGGGTCATTCCTCTCGTCAGCCCTGTCACTGTTGCCTTTTGTTTTGATTGGTGAAAGGCTGTCTGAAGCTGATTCCTCTTCTGGGCCTCACGATCCCATCTCCTTTGCCTTATGTCTTGGTTCCATCACAAATTCTTGTTTTTTCGTTTCACCAGAGTAATACACTGCCTATCTGTCCAGCCTGGGGCCTTGCAAGAGTGGTTGGAATTGCCACCTCTGCATCCTCAGATCCGCTAAATCCTGTTTCCATCCCAACACTCTAGCAGAATAGCTGTCCTCAAAGCCATCAGAGCTGCTGACTTCCTTCCTTCTCTTTTAACCTCTTGACTTTTCTGCCATTGCTGTTACTACCCTTCACCAAAGCTGGTCCTGCTTTGTTCCATGTGACTAACCAGATGGGGTTCGAGGAGCTCATCACCCCACCACACAGAGCAGTTTGTCATTTTTCTTGAGGACACATCAATGAATAACCTCGGCAGGTGTCCCAGGCAGACTGAGTGAGAAAACAGGGGAAGGACTTCAGCTTGTGGATCAAGGGCACACTTCTGTCAGACCAGCCCATTCACAGAAGAATGAGGCCAGATGTTATGGACTTGCTGGGATGGGGTAGAGCCTGGCTGTTGTCATCTCAGTTCTGGTCTTGCACCATGGGTCCAAAGGTGTCCTGGATCTTCACTGCTGAGGGGATAGCGTGGCTGTCAGGAGATGACTCCTTCTGTGATCTGAGGCTCCCAGGGATCTGAGGTGACTGTGGGTTTAGAGCAACGACTAGAGACTTAGGGCTCCCTCCATTACTGAACATCCCTGTGCATCTCTGCATCTCTTATCTTGGATCCTAAACGGGGTCTGGAAGGGGCAGGGACATGTGACACTGATTTAGGCCTCAGCCTATGAGCTGGTTTCTAGACAGCTGCTGCCTAAAAGCACATGGCTTCCTCTGCAGAGCTGTGCAGGGTGGGCTATCTGGGCCCAAGTGAAGAGCTGCTGCTGTTTTATTTTTTTATTTTTTTTTTTTTAGGAAAAACTGCTTGTAAGTACTTGACTGCCTCAGAAGAAAATACAAATCATGCTATTTGATTTTTCTCAGTACTGGATTGAACTCAGGCTTCAGCACTGAGGTATATCTCCAGCCTCTTTTTATTTTCATTTTATTTTGAGACAGGGTCTTGTTATATTGCCCAGGCTGGGCTGGGACTTGTGATCTTCCACTTCTGCCTCACACAGTACTGGGATTATAGACATACACTGTACTACCAGGCCCACCTCAAATCATGCTCTTAACAAGTCTCAGCTTAAGGGCTTAAGAGCCTGCTTTGTGCTTCTGTATGGTGGCCTCTAGCTCTCATGGCCATTTCCCTTTCAGCCCCCATTGTGGACTGCACCTTCTACCCTTAGTGCAAGTGTCTGCCAAAGATCTGCCCACTGCTCTGTTTTTCTCTCTGTTTATGTGTCCATGGCTCCTGCTCTGGCTCTTTTGAGCCTGTTCTCTGCCAGGTGTTGTCTTTAAACTCAGCTGTCTCCCCGAGACCTGTCATCTGTCTCCAACCTTTCTCTTAGCCACTTCCTCCCTACACTTAGTCTTTGGAGTCATCTGGTCTCTTAGCTCATTTCCTCAGGTACAGATCCCTGGAAATGCCGTTGGTGACTTCCTCTACAGGACTTGCTCACAGCATGGTTTCCAGCTGCTCTGACACCCTGCCCCCCCCCCCCAGCTGTGGAGTATGCCCAGACTTCCCGTGAGGTAGCATTCCTCAGTTCAGTCATCAAGTGTGTGCTGGCTGCCTGCAGGGTGCCAGGTTGAATGGATGCCAGGTGTGACCAGGAAGAGTGGAAGTTGTTATAGTCCCTTTCTCATGGAGCTTTACTCTGGAGGGGAGACTGACACCTACAGATATACAAAATAACTGCTGCTGTGCCTGAAAATGGGGTGTGGCTGGAGCATGGCCTCCTCAGATGGCAGGCACAGAGGGAAGGAGCTAGGTGGTGGAGGTGGACATGACAGAGACATTGCACAGGGGATGGGGGCTGAGTTGGCCCTGTCTGACTCTGACTGGTGCTGCCTGGTCCCTGGTTCTTGCCTGGAGCTGCTGCTATCATCCACTTACATCTTCCAGCTGGCCAGGGGGTGACAGCAGCATGGGAGCCCTTTAGTTTGCTTTGTTCTCTGATGCTATCCAGAGAGAGGGAGCCAGTCATGCCTAACACTTTGGAATATGCAGCAGTAGTTCACAGCAAAAAATAATTGTGCTACCGAACACACCAGCAGGTATTCCTTTTGAGATTCCACTGCTAGGTCTGAAAACCTTGGTTTGGTTTCTGGGGAAAGGGTCCTCTGTCGTTCTCATGTAACTGTCCCTTCACAATGCACCCTAAGACCCACACAGATACCTACCATGCAGGACCGGACTGTGTTTGTCTGACACCAAGTTTTGATATCATCGTCCCTGTTGTCTCACCTTCAAGACTGTTGCACCTTCAGAGGCAGAGCCATGGTTCTGTGCTTCCCAACCCAGAAAGCAGCATAGGTCCAGTTGATGAAGTAAAGGAATGTTTCGGCAGAAGTCTTGGTGTATTGACTTGTGTTTGATGATGTTGGCTGTTCTCTTCAAGGCCTCCAGACTATGTGGGTTTACACGCACTTTCTAACAGCATCCTCACATCATCCTTCACAACAGCTGGCATGGCCAGGTGAGGAAGAGACTTCAGAGACGTCTCAGAAGTGCAGTGACTCAGCTGGAAAGAAGCAGAGGCAGAATTTAAACTTAAGCCTCTGGCATAGGAACCTATACCTTGTACCCTTCCCTGTCTGTCCGATGGCCTGCAGGGGACCAGTTGCATTGTTTTCTTGAGCTTAGATTTGGGCCCTATATTTACTTCTTGGGATTTTTTTCCTCAATGGTTGCTAGAGGTTGAGCCCAGCACCTTCCTTGTGTCAGGCAGGTGCTGTACCACTGCCACACCCCCAGCTCTGGGGATTTTGCTTTCTGGGTGGCTAGGATTTTTTTTTTAAATTCTGACCTTTAATCATTTGTTATGTTGCCTATTTCTTCCTGCCTATCATCTTATATAAAATTGATAAGCAAATCTTCTGTATTGCTAGCCAAGTTTGCAGTAAAATATAGTAATAATACTTTGTTGAGTCGATGTGGTGGCACACACTTGTCACCTTTGCACTTTGAGAGACTGTGTGGGTAGAGCCCCTGCTATGAGGTGATTGAGAGTGTGAGGGCTTCATTGCCACTTTGGGAAGCCAGCATCTATCTGTCACAGAGTGGACCAAAAGGGCCTCATGGACTCAAGTTGGCAAAAGAAGGATACATCTTGGCCTGTCCCTCTCTTCTGCCTCTCATCTCCTTCCTTTGAGGCTTGCCACACTCATAGGACATCTTCTGCAGGACACGGTGAAGGTCGGGCAGACCTCAAGAGGCTGTTTTCAGCAGAAGGCGCTATGAAGGTGCATGTGGGTTGCCCTGCGCTGTATGGGGAGCAAAGGGGACAGCCCAGCCTCCTGACTACATGTGAGACAGAGGACGAGGTGTAACTGTGTACGGTGTCACCTCTGCCTGTAGCATCGCTCTCTTGAGCCATTAAAACTTCCCGCGCCAGATGTGGTGGCTCAGGTTTGTAATCCCAGCACTCGGGAAGCAGAGACAAGAGGATTGCTAAATTGCATGGGCTACATAGTGAACTCAGGGCCAGCCTGAACTACAAAGCGAGACCCTGTCTCAAAAAACCAAAAATGTAACAAAAAAACCCTTCCCTACTGTCCTCTCTTGAATCGAGCCAGCAGAACTCCAGGCACAAATTACCTTGAGAGAACTTTCCCTGTGGGCTGGGTTGGTCTCTGTCTGTTTCCTTCTCAGGGTCCAGTTTCCCAGCGACACGGTATTTTGTATTTTGTTTTTTTTCCCTGTTGTCTCTCTGCTACCAGTGTGACCTCTTCATATCCAGCAGCCCTGCCCTGGTGTGTTTACTGTGTCTGATTCCATCAGTCCGGGTAGAGGGAACCTCATCCTAGGAAGCACTCTGCTTCAATTAATTTCATGAGCAGTAGAGCCAACGTACCTCCATCGCCAACATCTTTAATAACCAAATGCCAGAAAATGTGACAGCAGTGATATTTCACTGAGGTACCTTATTTAGAGGAATACATAGCTTTTGACTAATGTGAGACTTAAGTAGGTCATCTCTTAATGTTGGATGAATACAGCACCTGAGGGCTCTTTATAGAATTGGACTAGATCAAGCATAGCAGGTTTTGTTCTTTTTAATTCATCTATAACATACACGGCACTGTCTTTGTCACTTTCATCATCACTGGGACAAAATACATGACCTGTACAACTTAAAGGAGGGGAGGTTTATTTAGGTTCACAGTTTTAGAAGTATCAGACCATGCTCTTCAGGTTTAAACACAGAAGTGGCTTGGTGGGAGGGTCTGGTGGAGGAGAGCTGCTTACAGCACTTGGCTGGGAAGCAGAGAGGGTGGAGTTGGAGAGTGACCTAAACCCTTCCAGGCCACCCTCCAATGACTACCACTTCCCATCAGGCTCCACCTCTAAACAGTCCCCTGACCCCATCACTTTGTAAAAGCCCCACCTATCAGTGCAAGAGGCTTTGGGGCAGGGACAGTTAGAACCAACAGGCTTTCTGTGGACAGCTCCTCTGAGACCAAGGCGGGCAGTTGGCAAGAATGCCATTGCACAGATAGATTGTTTAACACTTTGTAGGGTTGTGTGGGGGCCTGCTTACAGTTAAGCTGAGGTGTACATGTGAATTTCCTTCTCTCTTAGAGCATGGTCCCCAGATAGCAGACTCCATGTGAAGACCTTCCATGGCCTCAAAGTATTGGTAGTGCCCCTGTTTCCCACTCCAGTGTTTCTGTTCCACAGTAAAAACACTCCCAGAGTTCGTCCTTCTAGCCACAGAAGCTGGAGTTCGATCTTGCTCATTCCTCTCCAAGGAGAAACCCAGGAAAGGTGCTAACATTCATCATAGTGATGAATGAGAAATGCTATGTAGAGGTCTGACATATGGAGAACAGTATGGTCAGGAGCTGTGCTCTGGAGGTTGGTGATGAAGTTGCTGGAGAATGGAGATAGGTACATAAGGGTGCAGCTCAAAGCTGGAAGGACTGGCCTGACCTGACATGGAGGAGTATGAACCAGCGGGGGGGCTCTGGGAAGGCAGGGAAAGAAGGGAGCTGTGGCTGCAGGGAGCAGAGGCTGAGGCCGGGCATCAGGGGCGTCAGGAGCACCAGCGGCTCATTTCCTGAGCATATTTTTTTTTTTTTTTTTTTTTTTTTTTGCTTTTTGGAGACAGGGTCTCGCTTTGTAGTTCAGGCTGGCCCTGAGCTCACTATGGTGCCCAGGCAAGCCGCTGCAAACTCAGCCATCCTCCCGTCTCTGCCTCCCGAGTGCTGGGATTACAGGCGTGAGCCACCACGCCCTTCCTGAGCATATTATCAGAGCCAGAAGGTGAGGGGGTAGAAGGGAGGGAGTGGAAGCAGTAGTGGAGAAGGTAACAGACCATTGGAGCGGAGGCATTGTGCCTGTGTTGGCTGCTGATGCCTCTTCAGGGTTGTTGGAAGCCTCAGTAAGGCCACGTAAGTCTCATCTTGCCTTAGCAATGCTGAGGCACAAGTAGACTTCATCTGCCAATCCGTAAGCAGCAAACTATGCTTCATGCACCAGCAGCCATGCCCTGGAAGCCAGCCATATAGTTGGGCTCACTGCAGCCCTTGTAATTTGTACCACCGTTAAAAATACTATGCATCAATTTCAACCTTCCTCAAATCAGAGTGCAGTATCGGTGGGATGCACCTTTGAAGCATCAAAGAATAGGTTTGGAACTCAGGAGTTGGCACATACCCATGGGTCAGGTCCTGCTTGGACCCTTTGTTTTCAAGCAGTCCAGGAGTGCGGAAAGATTTCTACACTTTCCAAGGGTTCGTTCAACAAAGGCAAAAAGGGAGAACAGATGACAGAAACTGTGGCCTGCGGTGCCCACAGTGTTTACCATCTGACCCTTGTTAAGGAAAGCACACCAGCACTGGCACAATAATCCCATTGTCCAATGTATGCTTGAATACTCCCTCTACTAGAAAATTCAGAGTCTCTCTGACCAGGCATTTCCTACTTGGAGAACTCAGTGATGTTTAAACTCTGTTGAAATTCACCTAACTGTATGGCATCTGTCTGTTGGCCTATTGTGGGAGAAAGGAGCTATTATTTCCATGATGATACTTATCGATCAAGTACTGTGTGCTCGTCACTATGCTCAGGGCTGGAGAGAGACAAGACACAGTTCTCACATCAGACATCTCCCAGGTGTTACTTCTAGGAAACAAAGCCCTTAAGCTGGTAGTCTCATGTTTGTTTTGAGAGAGGATCCTGCCATATAGTCCAGGCTGTCCTTGAATTCACTGTGTAGCTCAGGCTGGCATCAGTCCTCCTGCCTCAGCTTCCTGAGTGCTGGGGTTACAGGTGTGAGCCACCACACTCTTTTGGGAAATTCAGGACAAGTGTTTATTCAGCGACAGCCTCCAGGTTCCTGCTTTTAAGTACAGCCCAGGTTTGGGTGGTAGACACAGCCCCCAGGGGTTTGTCTTGCGTAACTACCCTCTCTGCTGTTTCAGTTTGGTCTTTCTTTTTTTTTTTTTTTTGAGACAGGGTCTCTTTTTGTAGCTCAGGCAGGCCCTGAACTCACTATGTAGTCCAGGCAAGCCTCAAGCTCAGTGCCGGGATTACAGGTGTGAGCCACCAAGCACCAGTCCTTCTTGCCTGCTAGAGCACCTCTTCTCTCTGGGCCCACTTGCCATGTGCATGGTTTCCTCAGGCCAGCCTCTCCTTTACCCACCCTTGTCCTTGGCTGAATGTGTCTTTTATGTGTTGTTATTGTTATCCTTCTAAACCTTATCCCTCAAATGTCTTTCTTTTTTTCTTTTTCTAGTGGTGGTATTGGAAATTGAACCCAGGGCTTTCACACTGAACCATATCCCCAGCCCTTCTTAGTGGTTTGAGATAAGGTTTCATTAAGTCACCCAGGCTGATCCCAAACTCTAGATTCTCTGGCTTCTGCCTCCCAGAGTGCTGTTGTAGCTGCAATAGGAGCTGAAAGAAAAAGTCACCCAGGCTGATCCCAAACTCTAGATTCTCTGGCTTCTGCCTCCCAGAGTGCTGGTGTAGCTGCAATAGGAGCTGAAAGAATTTGAGAGAGGGCTGTGGATTTAGCTCAAGTGGCACCGTGCCTACCTTGGAAGCACAAGGACCTGAGTTCGATTCCCGGTACTGCAGAAAAAAAAAAAAAAAGGACTTAGGATTTTGGGTAAAATGACAAACTTTATTTGCTAGCAAAGGTCAGCCTCCAGGAATTGGGTCCTTCTTGTTGACTGACCTCATCCCTCGGTTTTCTAGGTAGTTTTCTAGGTAGATAATAACGAGATGAGGTAATTGGTTTCAGACACCTGTTCCACTTGCAAATCTGCAGATGGGCTAGGCAAACTTTATCAGAATTTAGTTACCATGGTAACAGGCAGGGTACTCTTAGAAGGCGGAGAAAGAGAGTTTGGTAACAGACAGGTATGACAAATGGGGGTAGGGTAAGAAAAAACCCTGAACAGGGGCCGGAGGGTTAGCTCAGTGGTTCCGGCGCCTGCCTCGCAAGCGCAAGGACCTGAGTTCGATCCCCGGTTACCACATATAATGCTGGGCGTGGTGGCTCACGCCTGTAATCCCAGCACTCAGGAGGCAGAGACAGGAGGATTGCTGAGTTTGCGGTGGCTTGCCTGGGCACTATAGTGAGCTCAGGGCCAGCCTGAACTACAAAGTGAGACCCTGTCTCCAAAAAGCAAAAAAAAGAAAAAACCCTGAGCAAGCTAAGGAGGCTACAATGGGAAGTTGGTTTAACAAGATTAGCAAAATAAAAGCCAATGGGAGGAACAGTGCTTTATAGGATGAAAGCAAATGGTTTTACAAGATAAAGAACAATTTTACAATTCCTACATTTCCGGATTACAATTTCCACCATCCTGGGCCTATAGATGTGGGCCAGTGTGCCTGGCTCAAGGATCTTTTTTTTCAGTGCAGCCTGAAGAGCTTCTTTCCCTCTGTCATCCCCTGACCCACAACCCCATAGTGCTGGGAATCAAAACTCGGGTCTTGTGCATGTTGTACATAGGCAATTTTAACGTAAATGAACCTGTTAGCAAGATTCATCTTTGTACTGGTGGTGAATTTACTGAACATGTGTGACTATGTTCTTATGACATCTTTCTGAACAGCCTGCACAATCTGGATTAAAGGCTCTTTGACTGCAGCTATGACCACAGCAAATGCTCCCTTATTCGTTAAACTGCCACATACTAGAAAATTCCTGCTAAATCATTCCCCGGATCACGGTCAAGGCACACATGCTCTTACCTCCCTAGACTATGTCAAGACTTGGTCACTGGCCATAGAAGGAATACTAAGTGGTAGATTTTACTGGGGTTTTTTGTGTGAAATTTAGCTATTTTGTTAGACAAGGTTTGTGCCCAAAGTCTGATGAAACAAATTTTCATGTAAATTTCTTACTTATAATCTGAAATGTGTCTTTTCTGTTTTTGTGGTCCTGGAGGTTGAATCCATAGAGTGCTACATCCCTAGTCCCTTTCATGTTCTTATCGTCTTCCCACATTTTTATTAGTGTATGTTATTCATACAGATTCATGAGTTCATTTTGGCAGATTTTTACGTGTACCAAACACACTACCTTAATCAACCTGCCCCTCTGTGTTAGTTACTTTTCTCTCATTGCTGAGACAAAATAACATGCAAAGTTAGAGGGCAAGAGGCTTATTTGGCTTATAGTTTGCAGAGATTTCAGTCCCTGAAATCAACTGGCTCCAAGACGGATGACTGGGCCTCACAGAGGAGAAACAGGCAGCAAAGGCTGCAAGAGAATTTCAGTTGTGGCAGCAGAGGACAGCAAAAGCAACAAGCCACCTCTGCAGCATCATTCTGCCCCTGGTATCTTTTTCAGACTACTGGGATTTGGACGTGCCAAACCAATTACTCTATAGTGGTTTATTATCACACGCCCTAAACCCCAGCATCACACATTCCAAATTCCACTACCTGTGAAAAAGAAAGTCCCACCCCATCTTCATGAGGCTTTGGGGGGGATATCTAAACAGAAGCTATAACACTCTCCCGCTGCCAATTTTTTATTTTGAGACAAGCTTTCACTAAATTGCCTAGGCTGGCCTCAAACTTAAAATCCTCCTTCCTTAGCCTCCAGAGTGAGTACTGGGATTATAGGTATGCCCCATCTCACTCAGCTAAAATGTGTTTTTAAAAATATTTCAAAAAGATCCCAGGCATGGTAGTACACTCTTGTAATCCCAGCACTCGGGAGGCTAAGATAGGATGTTTGCAGCAAGTTTCAGATCCACTGAAGCTACGAAGTGAGGCCCTGTTTCAAAAAACAATTTTTTTTCAAAAATTAAAGTCCTTACAAATTTAGAAGGTGAAGAAAACCTACCTTTTTATTCATTTCTTTAGGATTCTATTTAAATTCAAGATGCATTTTGGTTCTATGGTTAGCAAGGCATGAAAGTTGCCTTTTAATTTTTCAGAGAGTCTCATCTGGCAGAATAACACTGATGATGTACGTAAACAGTGCACAGGAGAGGGGGAGAGTGTGTCTGCATGTGCACCTATATCCCAGCTACTTGGAGGCTAGAGCAGGACAACTTAGTGAGATCCTATCTCAACATAAAAATATTTTTAAAGAAAAATTTCTTTCTTGCTTGCTCGCTTTCTGTCTCTCTCTCTACCCCCTCCCTCTTCCCCCTCCCTCTCCCCCCTCTCTCCCTCTCTCTTCTCCCTCCCTCCCTCTCTTGCTCTCTCCCTCTCTCTCTCCCCCTCTCTCCCTCCCTCCCTCCCCCTCCCTTCCCCCGCCCCCCCCAACCTTACACTTGCCAGGTGGCAGCACCACTGAGTACATCTTATGCCTCCTTCATTGTAAAATTTTTAAAAGCCTGGGTATGTAGCATCACAATGCATGCGTCCCTGGGTTTAATCTTACAATTAAAAAGAAACACTAAAGGACTCTATATAGGTTTTCTAAGGTAAAGAAACTTCAATCCTGGTAAGTTGGTCTTATTGGATTTATTTTTGTATTTAAATTTTTACACAGTTTATATTCTAGAAACTCCACATTTTACGTAAAAAGCAACCTGTTCAGTGCTGAGTTCTGTTCGATTTTTATTAGTTTAAATGGAAGCTAGGTGTGGTGGCACATGCCCATAATTCCAGAACACAGGAGGCTGAGGAAGCAGAATCGCCTCAAGTTTGAGGACAGGCAGGGCTACGTAGTAAGTTCAAGGCCAGCGTGAACTATATAGTGAGACCCTGTCTCAAAAAAAAGGGGGGTGGCTGGGGATTTAGCTTAGTGGTGGCCCACGTGTCCAGCAAGCACAAGATCCTAAGTTCAATCCTTGGTACTGCAAAAGAAAAAAAAATTAAATGGAATGTAATTAAGTCAAGTTATACTGCATAAGAAGCCTACTTTGTTATTTTAGAAGAAAAATTTAAGTACTGAATAAAACAAATCATTGAAAATCCATGTAGTTAATTGGATTGTGGTTGGATTTGCATACTTTTTTCTTCTTTTTTTCAGTTGCTGGGGTTCAGACCCAAAGCCCTGTGCAGTATAGGCATGGTTTCTGCCACTGAGCTGACCCCACACTTCATGTTCTTTTAATAGTTGGAGGGTGTATTTTTTTACTTGAATGTATAAGAAATAGTTTAAGATTTTGTTGACATCACCTAACAAGTGTATTTAAAAAAGTGGTTAGTTGATACTGAAAGTTGGAAATTTGGTCTTATTTAAATGCTGTGGGCATAAAAACAGCCTTTAGAAGGTAGTTAAGACATAACAGAATTTATTTTTGTGGTGCAGGGGAGTAAACTCGGCCTTTGCACTGAGCTGCATCCACCAATCCCCCTTCCACTTTATTTTGAGACAGGGTCTCGCAATGCGCTTAAGCTGCTGGGCTGCTTACCTGTGATCCTCCTGCCTATCCTTACAGAGTATTAGGATTATAAGTATGTACCCCCCTGCCTAGCTCATAAGAGATTTTAATTTTTTTTTTTTTTTGAGACAGGGTCTCGCTTTGTAGTTCAGGCTGGCCCTGAGCTCACTATGTAGTCCAGGCAAGCCTCAAACTCAGCAATCCTCCTGCCTCTGCCTCCCGAGTGCTGGGATTACAGGCGTGAGCCACCACGCCTGGCACTGTGGTATGTAGTATTGATTGCTGGTGGGTGTGAGTCACCATGCCCAGCATTGTATATGGTTACCAGGGATCGAACTCAGGATCTTGCACTTGTGAAGAAGGCGCCAGAACCACTGAGCTAAATCTCTGGCCCTCATAAGAGATTTTAAATAAATCATTTGCAAACTGACATCATACAATTAGTTTTTTTTTTTTTTTTTTTTGAGACAGGGTCTTGCTTTGTAGTTCAGGCTGGCCCTGAGTTTACTATGTAGC
>PVIC010019652.1:0-30246 GCA_004025085.1 Thryonomys swinderianus
GATCGTTTCTTTTAAGTTGGTGTGGCATTTCTGTGCTTTGAAGTACAGATTTTGGTTTTTCTGTTCCCCTTAGGGTATGACAGACTATTATATAGTCTTGAGAATTGAGGAGAAACTGGATCAGAGCATCAGGACAAGCAGAGCTCAGGGACACGATTTCTAAATCGCGATTCCCACGTGGGTGCTTCTACGGCAGTTCCCTTTTAGTCTTGTTTTTGTGTTGCTGTTTTTGTAGAGGTCTGGACCGGGGCAGAGAATGAAATAGCAGATCCAGATGTGAAATATGTCTTTTGAAACTGTGTGTGTGTGTGTGAGTGTATGAATGTGTGTGTGTGTGAGAGAGAGAGAGAGAGAACACAATGCCACAGAGCTCTAATGTTTCTGCAAAGAACCCCAATAAAAAGAAGTGAGTGGGGGATAATTTAGTACTGAAATCAAAGCTTCTTAGGGGAGCCCATCTTTTCTCCTACCAGGTAGTGCCTTTGGCAAAACTTGCCATGAAAGAGATGATGTCACAATCTCCTAAAACAAAGACCTCTGGGGCCAAAAAACCTGACATTTTTTGAACAAGTAATTTTCTCCTCCTGACTTTCAATTTCTCTCTAAAACAAAAGGACAAGACTCCCTCCGGAATAACTGTCAATATTCAAGGAAATCAAGTTTGCAGCACAGGGCACCGGGCCTACTGGAGCGTGCTGCAGCTCACACAGCACAGGGCTCCTCCAGGCCGCAGTATTCCTAGAGGGTCCCGCGAGCCTGACTTTGCCACTGTAGCTGCCCGTGGGCTCTATGGTGCTCCCTGCTGGCGAGGCAAGTGGTTCAAAGTCAGGACACAGCACTGCTCTCTGACTGACCTACACTTGTTACTAAACATCTCAACCACAAGTCACTGGGCCTCCTTATATAATACCTGGTGCTCTGTGAATATTTAATTTAAAAATGTGACTCACACACATAGCCCTCTGGGGTGGAAGTCCAGTGCCTGAGCTGCTTCCGGCCAGTAAACTTCCGGAGCAGACCCTTCCTGTCCCTTCTCTCTGCCCCTAAACTCAGCACAGATCCGCAGCCCTGGCAGGCAGTCCCTAAGTATTTCTGTTGAGTAATTGAACTAACGAGTCCAACCACAGCCTAAAAAGATGGTGTAACTTGATCTTTTAAAGTTTTTTTTTCTACAAGAAGTTGGACAGTTCTCTGGTAAATTCACTTTTCATATGCTAATAGGATCAGAGAAGGTTGCTGATGATTTTCTGCCTCAGTATGACCGATGGCATTTCCCACGTGGTGGCGCTGGGGAGACTAGCGCCCCCTACCTTGAATGTGAGGCAGGACGCACTCCCTGATCTTGGCTTCTGCCTTCTCTCCACGCGGAAACATCAGCACCCCTCTCTCAGCCCTGGTCACGGGCACAGGACTCCGCGATGCGGCGTGTGGCTCCTAAGCAGGACGTGTGGGCTGAGCACACGTGTAAACACTGGCGGCGCTGGGCACTCGGGAGGCTGGGAGTAAAAAGCCCTGCGAGTCTGGAGAGAGAAGGGCGGCTTTGACGCGGCGCGGGTCTTCAGCTGTGGGAGGACTGCCCCCTCCTGTGTCTCCAGCAGAGTATGTGAAGGACACATACAGCGGTGTTCCTTGCTGAGGGGGCCGAGGGGAGGGGCCTGCAGCATGTTTAAGTGGAAGAAGACACATGAGGAAACTTCAGGGGAACCGGGATGTCCAGCCTGCTGCCCAGACTGGCCTTCAACTCAGAGCCTTCCTGCCTCAGCCTCCCCAGTTGCCGGGATTACAGACGTGCCCCACTGTGCCTGGCTCACGTCTTGTTCTTGCTCCTCTAGATAAAACTGGGTGAAGTTTTATCCCACCCAGTGCCACCCCCGTTGCCCTGTCTTTAAGACTGAGTTAATCCTACTATTTTCAGAGTATTTGGACAACTTACAAACGAAGTGTCTGCAAATGTTGGCTGTTATCAAGCCCAGAGGCAGTTACTGCAACCTCAGTTTTCAGCGTCTTGTCTCAGACGGAAAGTGAGTCCAGGGAGTCTTCGCTGGCACGGACACAGCCCGGGGGCGGGAACCGGGCGGCCCCACCCGCAGGACGCAGACCCAGCTCCCCGAGTGACCGGCCTGGCCCAGCGCCTGCGTGTCCTTGCCTTCAGCACCCGGAGCCGAACAGCGGGGGCACGGGAGGGAGCCCGGAGCCCGGACCCTGGTGGGACCGCAGGGCCTGAGAACCTGCCCGCTGGTGCCCCGACCGGCCTGGGCGCTCTGCCGCGGCGGGCCCGCCCGCTGTGTGTCTGATGCGCCCGTGGGCCGCGGGGCTCCTGCCGCAGAAATGCGAGAGGGAGGGTGGCGGGGGCCGCCTCACCGCCGGGGCCGGGTGTCCTCGGACTCAGAGCACACGGTCATCCGGGAGGCGGGGGAGGACCTCGTGGTCTCATGGTCCACGGGGCGAGGGCTCCAGCGGGCTCCACCATGGGGCCGGCTCTGCCCTGAGGAGCTGCTCCCTCCCTCTCTCTGTCTGTCTGTCTGTCTCTCTTTCCATCTCTCTCCGTCTCTCTCCCTCTCTCCCTCTCTCTCTCTCCACCCAGTGACTTCGGTGACTTCTGCATGGGCCAGAGGCACCTTAGCGCAACCCTGGGGTTTCCAGACTTGCTCTGAGGGCGGAGCAGCGCGTCTGCCCAGCCGCCCGCAGGCCACTGCGTGCTTTCCTGGCCTTGCCGCTGACGGAGCGCGTCTCCTCTGCGCGCCCTCTGGTCTCTGGACTCGGCCCTCGGACCGGGTTTCCTGCAGCAGGGACCCAGGGCTGCTTGGGGTGTCCAGTGCCAGCACCTCGTTAGGAGCCTGAGTGTCAGAGGTGTCTTTTGTTTCCCTTTGCTCTTGCCTTCCTGGGCACTGAACCAGGGGAGCTCCGCTGCTGAGCTGCCACCCAGCCCTTTCATTTTATTTTCTGTTTTGAGACAGAGTCTGTCTAGCCAGGTTGCCCAGACTGACCTCAAACCCGTGATCGTCCTGCCTCAGCCTCCACTGTAGCTAGGATTATGGGGCGTGTGCCACTGCACAGGGCCTCAGAAATCTGCAACGTGAGCGACTGCAGGAGTGACCCAGGGTGGGGACGCGGGTGCAGAATGGGTCAACTGGTCTTCCAGGTGCCCGCCCCAAAGGAGTGAGCCCAGCACTGGTCCTGTTTCACTTCCGGCATGCGTTGCATACAACCCTTGCCCGGCCGATCCGGGTCTCTGCCGACCTCCAGGGTGCCGCGAGTGGAGAAGGGGCAATACGGTCGCTTCTGGGCATCTGTCCCAGTTTCTTCCATCTGTGGAGAGACGTCTGCCAGCGGGGATGATCTGGCTCATAAAACCTCAGGCATTTGATTTGTGAGACAGAGTATATCATTTAAAATATGCAAACTGAAACAGTTAAATAACGTAATAATAAAAGCCTTTTAACCCTGACATGACTTCAACAATTTCATATTCATTTCTTAGTTAACTTTTATGTGTTATCACTGAAAACCAAATGTCCCCAGGAACTCATGAAGTTTGCCAGGTGTATTTTGTATTCAGTTTGTATGTAACGATGACTTCTTTCTGACTGGATTTGACCTGGCTTATAATCAGCCCTGAGTACCCACAACCAACCACAGATCAAAAATATTTGAAAACAGTTGTGTCTGCTTCTGAATGGGACACATAAGACTTGAAGAATGAGAGTTCTTTTTCATGCTGTTGTTCCTCAAACAGTATAGCATAACGTTCGCATGGAGTTTGTATTGTTTTAGGAACTGTAAGTCACCTAGCGACGCCCTGAAGCTCGAGGGAGAATATGTGTCAATGTCTTGACATAGTACAGGAGTGACTGACGCGCTACAGATGTGGGCATCCGCGGGGGGTCTCGGAAAAGTCCCCATGAAAACCAAGAACAACTGTATTTGATTTTGTCAAATAAGTTAAAATGCTGAATACTTAGGTTTTTGAGATTTTTTTTTTGATGTCTTGCATTTCACATCAGAAATCCAGGCCTGTCGTTAGAATACTTTGAGTCACGGAGAACTGAATTTAAAGTCTGCATCTGCCACATATTAGCTCTGCGACCTTAGGCAAGACTGCCGGTTTCTCCTCTCTGTTCGGGTCCTGGAAGAGCCGCCTGTTAGGATCAGTAGCAAAGTCTTGAGGTCAGTTATAAAAAGGTGACTCAGTAAACACTGGGGTTTTTCCTCCTTTCTCCTTATTAAGACAAAAGCTTTTCGGTAAGCACAGAATTGTTTTTGAGGAAAACCGTTCTCTAGCTGAAGTTTGGGTCAGCGTGTGAAGCCCGAATCTAAACTGCGATGCCAACATGTACCTGCTAGTCTTTCACCGTGTGCTGAGCTTGCTCAGAGTCAGAGGCTGCCCGTGAAAGCAGTGACATCGTGGGGCACAAAGCTAAGGACACTTTGAAAAAGTCGCAAGCAATGCAACTGCTATTGCAAGTGCTACTATTAACGACGATCTTGCCAATAAAAGAGAAAACAGTGAAGTCGGATTAAGAGGATGCAGGTTGTAAATTATCCTGGCTCCACAGTCAGGAAACTGGAGCGGAGATGCAGACACGGAGTGAAAGTCAGGTCGGGTGCGTATCAGTCCGGGCAGCCTTTGGGACTCTCCTGGCCAGGGTGACTCTGTGACGATAAAATTTTCCTTAGTGGTTGGGAGGCACTCAAGTGAGTCTTTCTGGTGGGTAGACAGGTACAGGGTGTATGCATGCCTATGATCACAGCGGTCAGGAGGCTGAGGCAGACAAATTTCTGTGAGTTCAAGGCCAGGCTAAACTGTACAGTGAAACACTGTGCCCAAAGACAACAGCAACAGCAATGAAAATAAAAGAAAGGGCCCAGAAAAGCCTGATATGGGCAGAAGATGAAGGCCAGGGCCTGGAGACAGTGCAGCAGGGCCCAGGGTTTGCCGTGGCAAGACGGAAGCTGGGACCACGTGGCAGGATTCCTGGGAGCCCGAAGGCCTTGCGTGCACCTCGTGCCTGTGGACACATCCTCCGTGACCCTGAGCACAGCAGCACGCGGGAGCGAGGCACACCTGGGAAGAGCAGGAAGGAAGGCCCAGGCCTGCGGTAGCAGGAAGGATGCCAGCACAGGGGCAGGCAGTGGGCACGGCGCCACCCTCTGCCCCTCCCGCGGCTCCTCCTGCGCCCCTGGCTACCCGCAGTGTTACCGGAGCCCTCGGTACCTTTGTGGACAGCGTCTCCTCTTAGGTCACCTCCCGGCGTGTCGTGGCCACGTGCTCGGTCACACACCTGCCAGTCACTCACGCGGCTCACGCCACCCGCGTTCAGGCCTTAGGTCGGCGTCCGTCCTGCCTGAGGACCCCGCCTTCGTGCTGGGCCAGTGCGGAGAACCACGGCTCGTCGCCCCCCCGCCCCAGCGCCTCCGGGCCTCTCCCCAGCCAGGGACGCAGCGCCCAGCAGAGGGTCCCTGGGCGAGGGAGGCCCCGTGCTGGGCCTGGGAGACTCCGCACCTGGCCCCACAGCCCCGGGGAGGCGCGGAGGCTGGAGCCCGGGCGCTCCGCGTCTGGCGACGCCTGCCGCGTGTCCGGAGAGGCCGGGCAGAGGACCTCCGTGACCCGCGACTCCCAGGCTGAGGCTGCGGCGCGGGACGCGAGGAGCGTGGGCGTCCGGGGAAACAGCTGAGCCGGCTCAGGGCGGGACCCGGAGTCCCCGGAGCGGGAGCCCTCGCTGGCCGGCGCTGGCTCGAGCCTCACTCTGTCCCTGCACAACCTCCCTACGGGGGACGCGGTGACGGGAATCCGGAGAAGGTTCCCAAGGCTGCTCCGTTCCTGCTGTTGTTTAGTCTCGGTACACACTGGCCAGGGCACGTGTGTGTGCATGCGTGTCATGTGTGGTCCGACAGGCTTCCCCTCGCCCCACCCGCCGTGCCAGTAGCGTCCACTCCCGAGCTGTTTTCTAAAGCACACCTGACCCGTCCGACCGTTCTCGGCTCACAGCGCGCACAGCGCCGCGGGGCCTGCACCAGCGCGTCTCGGTTTCCTCTCACAGTCCTGTGCCTCCTGCAGGAACTCCTGCTCGGGGGTAACCACAGCCCAAGGAAGTGTTTAAAACATACAGTCTAAACATCCGTGAGATTTGTTCTGAGCTAAGCTGGAGATGGCAGTTGGCTTTAATTTCTTTGTCTTTCTCTCTGTGCGTCCCAATTATTTCACAAAAAGAAGAATTCCTCTGAGTCAGGTTCCGGGCAGCCATTTAGGGTTATTCTTACATAGCAGCTCCACGTAACCCTGTGCCGCTCCCACGTTACTCAGGAAAAAACTAAAGCTTGAAGAATTTGAGCGAATTTGCTCAAGGGTTCCAGGGGTAGGGGCTGAATTCAAACTCATGTTTGAGGTCCAATTCAAGAATTTTGGTTGTTATGGCAGGTGTGTCATCCCAGCACTCGGGAGGCAGAGGCAGGAGTTCGAGGCCGGCCTGGGCGACATAGTGAGCTCAGGGCTAGCCTAAAGTGCAAAGCCAGACCCTGTCTCAAAAGAAACTAAAAAAAAAAAAAAAAAAAAGAATTTTGGTTGTTACTCTGTGCCAAACTTCATTTCTTTTGTAATCAGAAAGACACACACACTTGTTATAAATATAAAGATGTAATTTATACAGTCATATTAAATGTGCCCCCACATTTCCAGGGACAGGAGCTAAGGTTACAGTCTCAACACCTGATGAAAGAGGAGGAAAAGAGATTTATTTAAATCAAGGCTTCGCCGTGTTTAATCAGTTTCACACTGTTATTTGATCATGATGTCCATGCTGATGAAATTTAGAAATATGCTACAAAAAGAAAATTTTAGGAAATGGGCATAGAGATTATTCAAATAATGAAAAATGAATCTTTAGGAAATATATAAATTGGGTGGTTTTTGCCTAAAGAAGGAAAATCGACAGGAAGATTAAACCACAGTGTAAAATAAAGGAAGGATTGTAGGGAGCGGCTGTTGTCCGGTCTCAGCCACATCTGGAACATTAAGTTTACTTCTGGGCTCCCCAGGGCAGGAGAGGCCTGGATCCTCTCGGGCCAAGCATCAGACGCGGGGGCCCATGGGGGTGTCTCTAGGGATGAGGACGGCGGGGTGCTGGCTGCTCTACGAGGAAAGGAAGAGAAAAGATCTGGGTCCAAAGAGCTTTGTCGAAGAGGGACTGACCCGCTCTGCGTAGCGCCGGAGGGAGGGACGGGTGCGCGTGAGGCCCGATGCCAGCTCGCTGGGAAATCCTGAGCTGAATCCGGCACGTGGGCACGTGGGCACATGGCACCCTGAGAAGCATCAAGTAGAATGAAGGAGCCCAGTTCAGGTGGTAAAGTTTTCTCCGTTAACTTCAAAGAAATGGAAGGCAACACTTCTAAGGCTTGAGTGTGTTTCCATCGAACCTCAGTGATACACCTTATATCACATTTTCATTCTGTTCTGCTACAGATGTTTACTGTTTTGTTCAATAAACACGTCTCCCAATTCATAGAACATCACTCTGCCCTCTGGAACCTTAGCATGGAAGCACGGCAAATCTCCTTTTCTACCTTGTTTTTTGGAGAGAAGAGGAAATAGTGGGGAAAAAAGTATTTGAGATGCCTGGATAATTTCTCACACAAATGTGGAGATATGGCCGATCCGTCAGCGCCATCATGTCCTGTGTACCCCGAGTAGGTAAAGCTCCCCCCCAGAAAAGCTCCCTCATCAGAAAAAGCGATGAAGTAACCCTTGTTTCGTGGCTCTTGTGGGGTGTAATTGTGGGCTCTGTCTTTGAGGTGCTTGGATGAAAGGTGCTATAGAAACCCTAGGTCTCACTGTTAACCTTTAACAGCCGTATGTAGGCTTAGGATACCTGGTGTCCTAGGAGACAAAAGACAGAAGCTGTTCCTGACCACAGAAAAGCCACAAAAGCAGCCTCACAAGTGTCCGGGAAGACCATAAGCTAGAATTATCCAGGTACCTTTGCGTCTTATCATCAACTGTAAAAACTGCAGTTCTGTGGATTCCTACTGTTATTTTGCTAGGTCTGGAGGATGCTCCTAAAGCATTTGCACTGTTGTCAAACTGGCCCTCATCACTGTGCTTAGGTTTGGACTCTTCAGATTATTTCCTTTTTTAAAATCGCATGTTCTTGTCCCAGTCTCCTCCATTCTTGCGCGTGTGGTAACCATGGTAGCGTTTCCTTTTGCTTCTCATCCTATCACGAGAAGAACGTGAGAAGGTGAGCTGGTTCGAGGAAGTGGTGATGGCTGCCGGCCTTCCTTCTGGTGCTCCGAGCTCCTGGCGCCCACCGCCTGCCTGAGCCTTGTTCCCTTTCCATACTCTATCCAAGGGTAACCAAAACCTGTGGCGGTGGTGTAAGTGCTACAGATACTGTACAAAAGACACAGTGCCACGAATCCCCCTTAAAATCCTCCCCTCCCTTTGAACGCGCTTGTCCCACCGTCCGGAGTGTGCGGAAGTCCTGCCTGGTGAGCGTCTCTGTCAGGTGTGATCCGAACTCCAGTGCCTGCTGCTGCCCAGCGCCAAACAGGCGGGCTAACAGCAACACGGCGCTGTGTCCTTCCCCGTCTCGTTCACCGCGCCTGGCACCATGCAAACCTCGGGCTCTTCCCAAGATCAAAATGACTGTGAAAGCGGAAACAGAACATGGATGAAGCCACGACCGTGGATCAAAGTACAGAAGAGACGGCTGCCAGAGCTGCTTCCGAAACAGGCCAGAATGATGGGATGAGTGTGTTCAGAGCACAGGGTGCGTTTGAGGGGACTCGTGGGAGTGTGTCTTACACTGTAAAAATTGAAATATTCACCATATTTTTGATCATCGTTCATAGGTATCAGAAAAGGCAGACGTTCACGGGGAATTAGAAGGACAGAGGTCCTCCTGTGATCTCAGGTAACAACCTTAGAAGGTGAACCTTGAGATCAAAGGGGCAGCAGGAAGTAGCCTGACCAGTAACTATGAAAAGATGTCCATGGAATGCAAATGTTTTCCCACGAAAAGAGGCATTGTTTCAGACTTAAGGACGGTAAAGATCTCTATGTACAAAGACCACACCGAGAAAAGAAAGTAACAGACCCAGCCAGGGAGAGTGTGCGTCAGTACCGCTCCGGGGCAGGAAGCATTGTTTGCTAGCTGGGCTGAGGATGTGCCCAGACCCACAGGCTAAGAGGAACTCTGGCAGACACACAAAGGAAGCGCGGGTGAGGGTGTTCCTACCACTGTTTATCGGGAATTGTGAGAAATAACCTGCCCCTTTTCCCTGAAAATGAGGCCTAGCCAGAAAAGAATCAGCCTGCAAGACTGGAGCTCTAACGTGCCAGCCCCACCACGCCGCCCTCGCCTTCCCTGCCGTCTCTGACCCTCGCTCAGTGCCTTCTCTGTGAGGTGGGCCGGGCGAGCGCAGGCTAACGGCTGGCGTCTTTGAGCTCCAGTTTTCAAGGCTGGTTACTTTCTGGCTAGGTCTTATTTTCCAGGAAGCACAGTACGTTACAGACGTATTCTAAATATTCACCAAGAGGAAGCCAGTAGGCAGACTGGTATCTCCACATGATGGACTCCTGCACACAGTGCACGGGGGACACGGAATGAACCCCCGGCAGCTGCAGGCATCCCTCTGGGCCCTTATGGAAACGCTCAGACAGCTTGATGTTCAGGACAGAAATTAAGCTGTGGAAGCGTACAAGGAAATAGTGCTTATACAAAGTTTAAAAACATTCAGAATTAGAAAAGTGGTGGCTGGTATAAGAAAATAATTCAGACTCTTAATTTCTGGGCACAGTCTAAATTTCTAGTCTTGGAAAATTTTCTTAAATTTAATATTTCACTGTTTCTTTTCCAAACTTGCACCTCCATGGTGCCAAGCAATGGGTGCAACTGAGATTTCTATAGAACGCAGCAGAAACAGGCTCCAGGGTCGCCACATCCTTCCAAGAAGTATTTGTCTTTATGCAAACTGTCCAACAGAAACACGATGTGAGTCACATGTATAAGTTAGATTTTTCTAGTAACCACATTTTTAAAAAATGAAGGGGTGAAATTAATTGCAATAACAGGCCTTCTTTGACTAGAACTGTTCAAAACATTCAACATATAACCAATAAAAATTAGGATATTTAAACTCTTTTATATTAACTCTTTTAAAGCTGGTGTGCATTTCATATCTTCAGGCCATTTGGATGCTAAAGTTCATTAGAAATATGTGCTCTATATTTAAGTTTTATAAATTTATATTTGCAAATATAGATTTACGTGCCCAGCTTGTCCTAAACATATCAGAAGTTTTCCAATAACTGAATGGAATACTGGTTTTTAGATATGAAAACTCATTTAATTAAAAGCAGTTTGTTTTCCCATATCACTCGCCACTGTGTCGCATTTTGCTGTCACGCCGAACAGCCCAGTCTCACCTGTGGTGTTCAATTCTCTGCATCCTCGTGGCTTTCCTGTCTGAAGTTCCTGTTTTCCATCAGACAGTCGACAGAAAGGGCGGAGCAGATGCATAGGCCCGGCAGGTGTCAGCCTCCTCCCTCCTGAGCCTCCCTGTGGCCCCGCCCCCCAGAGGGAGGTGCTCCGAGGCTCCGGCCCCGCCCCGCCCCCAGGGGGAGGTGCTCCGAGGCTGCAGGGGTGGGGCTGAGCCAGGATGTCGCCTTGGTTAAGTTTCTCAGGGAGAGTAAACCTTCAGAAAACTTTCCAAGCTCTGAGCCCGGCACGCTCTGAGGCTCCCTGGTAGTTCCCGGATTGGGTCACCTGACCCTGAGGATCAGAGGGGGCTCATCTGAGAGGAAGCCACAGAGGCCCTCAAGGAGAGGAGGCTGGGACTCCGAGGCCACGGGGGTGCAGTGGTGCTCGAGGCCGCAGGCAAAGGGGACCGAGGTTCACACAGCAGGGAGCCTGTGAGAGTCAGCAGATACGAGCTATCTGAAGAGAGCCTTGGAATCAGAAGGCCGATCTGATCAGAACAGAAGTGATTCCCAGCTCGCTGAGAGGCTGAGGCAGGAGGATCACAAGTTTGAGCCCAAGCTGTGGAACTTAGCAACTTAGCAAGACCCTGTCTCAAAATAAAAAGATTTGGGGATGTGGTTGCGTGTCACGGCTTTGGGTTTAACTCTCTAGTGCAGGAAAAAAAAAAAACTGGAACAAAAGAACTCTGTACTGTCCCATACCCCCACCTTTGCCACTTGGAGCCAAAGCCTGAGCAGAGCGGTCCGCAGACTGCAGCCAGAGGGCCGGGAGTGAAAATAGCAGCATGTTAGGCTCAGGTCAGAGGCTGTCAACTCCTGCAGTATCGAGAATAGTCACGCTTTATTATGCTTAACGCCAGCCTGTGTATACAACATGCGTGTGTGCATGCATGCACACACACGTGCACAAGCACATACGTGCACACACAGGCATACCGCTGACCCTAGGAAGGGCACAGAATGACAGCGACTCAGCCTTTGAAACCATTGATCATTTATAAGCCAGGCAGGGGCAATTAATACACACGGAGATGGGCGCCTACCGTCCTCAGAGCCGGAGCTGATGTAAAGTATTCGCCTTGTAATTTATGAGTGATATTTAATACCCGGGCGACCATAAACCTCAGTGTTTTATTACCACTGCTTAGCATACCTTTGATGTGCTGCCCGGCGCTGCACAATCCAAAACAAATTACTCTCAGGAAGCTGGATATTATATAAATGCAGGAAAGTCATAAATAATGTACAGGAGGACTGTTTTCTGTGGGTCCCGACGCGCCACAATGGGGCTCTGTGCGGCTCCCCGCCCAACCCTGCAGGCTGAGGAGGGCGCTGCCGGGTGGCCGGGCACCTCCAGGCGGAGCTGCACAGACCGGCCTGGGGCCGGGGCTCTGGGGTCTCCTGCTCAGCAGCACGCGGGCGCCCCCCGCCCGCGCACGCCTCAGGCCGGAGTCAGAGCCCCGCCTCCGCCTGAGTCTCCGCAGAGAGACTCCCACTTCACGAGGAAACCCAGTCAGTGGCGCTGCCCTCACCTCCCCACACGCGCGGCAGCCTGGGCACCGCCTGGAAGGACGCCGGCCTTGGGAGGCCTCATGCTGCGTCCTCCCCGCGCACCCAGCCTGCCTCGCACCCCCGCCCGGCCCCCCGGCCTCCGTCCGTCCTCAGCCAGAGCCCCGTGCTCCACAGGACTCAGCTCAGCTTCTGCAGTGTCGACAGTGTCCTCACCTTCACTGTGCTCCACACAGCCTGTGTGTACAGCATGCACACGCACGCACGCACGCACACTGCTGACCCCAGGCCGCCAGCAGCAGCGCGCAGCCTCGGCCCCCGGCGTCCTTCCAGCGCATCGTCCGGGCGTCTCCCAGGGTTGGATGCTGCGCCCGCTCTTGGACTGTGGCAACCCCCGTGCCAGCCTTGGATGCCACCGTCTTCTCTCGCTGGCCCCGCAGCCTCTGCCCGCCTCACCCCCACCGTCCTGTGCGCTCTTCCTGGATGCTGTGACATCAGCCCGCGGCCCCCCATCCATCTTGGAACCGCTCCTGGCTCCCCATCTGCCCGCTGGCAGCACCCCAGTGCCCACAGCTCAGCTTTCCAAACTGTGGGCTACACTGCAGGGGGCGCGGGAGCCCCGCCCCACGCTCACTGAGGAGAGCAGAGGCCTTCCCGGGGGGAGACGCGACGTCAGCCATGAGCACAGTGCCCGCGAGGGGTGTCGGTGGCTGTGGACGACCCGCCCTTCTGTCCCCGGTGGAGGGCAGTGTGACCTCCACTGTGTCACCCAGAACCATTTAGCCCGTGGACAGTGGGGCTGCAGGCCCTTCGTGTTCGCTTTATAAAAGACGAGAGAGGGCTGGGGGTGCACCTCAGGGCCCCGCACCTGCCTCCCACCCGCAAGGTCCTGAGTTTGATCCCAGCACCAGAAAAAAAAATGACAAAAGAGGTAGAAGAGCACATGACTATGTCCCAGGGCACGGGCTCAGGCAGCACCTGTCCCTGCGGAGACAGTGGCGGCTGGTCTCGAAAGAGACAAGCAGTCAGGATTTTTTAAATGGAGACTTTCTGAAATAAAAGAATTAATGAGAAATAGTAACTAACCACAAAGTTTGGAGCTTGACAAGATCTCACTTTCAACAAGCAGCTGTACAAGGTTTTTGGATGCAATGTAGGACACTTGGACACAGGTTTTAAATTACACAATGTTAGAGAAATAATTAAATTTTCTTAAATGTTACGACGGTACGGTGCTTTTGAAGGAAGGTGTAAAATTCTTGGGTGATGCATGATGTTGAATTATTTGCCTGACGTCTACAGCTTACTTTCAAATGCTTCTGCAAAAACATCGACATTTGTATCAATCAAGTACGATAAAGTACTAAGTTTAAAAATGTAGGCACTAAGTTTAAAGGCATTCAGTACACTTTCATTCGATACCCTTGCAAGGTTTTAAAATATTCATAATAAAAAATTAGAAAAAGAAGAGCCAAAAAACGCGACCTCGAGAGATGGCAGCGGCTTCTCTCCTGTTTGCTGTCCCGGGGCCATCGCGCAGCACCGTGGCCGCCCTCGGCCCCGGCCCCGGCCTCCTCCGCCATTCACCTTGTCTTCATCTCCCTTCCCGAGCCTCTGCTCCTGGCCCCGCCGCTGCTGCACCCCCGGGGCCTCCCTGCGCCCCAGCCCTCCACGGTCACGTTCCTGGTGACGCCTCCTCACAGCTGTCGCTGCCGGAAAAATAAGACCAAATTCTGTGCAAAAAGAGTGACAGACAAGCAGTGAGGTCTGGAGGTGAGTCGGCACCTCAGTGGCCTCAGGCTTTTGGCTCCAAGCTCGAACCCAAAGGCCTCTCTCTGGGGTTTGTCTCTGCGCTGCGATAGCAAAGGCGATGGCCAGGAAGCAGCCGGGAGCTCTGGGGCAGAGGACGGGCACGTGGAGGGCTCCGCACGGGTGTGTGTGACGCTTCTGTCTGCAGAGAGCCAAGGTCTGTGGACTACCAGCTGTGGGGGAGAAGCTCACAGACAGACTCGTTAGCGACTCTGGAAGGGCGTTAATGCCCCTTTTGGCAAATCCGAGGGCACCACACACACCTGGTACATCATCACTGGCACAGTCCCAGTGGAAGCAGTCCAGCAACATCTAAATGGGTGTCATGTATGTAATTCTGCCATGTCTTTCAAGGAAGTATTGTTTGAATTCAAAATCTTGCCATAATCAAAATGTCCATCCACAGAGGACTAGTTAAGTAAAGCAACATCGTCTGTCTGAACACAAAGAATGAGATGGCAGGAAGGTACAGCACAGTGTTTCCAGCGGTGGTGGCGAACCCATGGCACCCATGGCAAAGCAGGCTGGTTACATCACTGAACGCTCTAAAAGGTTCGCCATCCCTGGTCCACAGTGCTCAAAGATCTATGCTGAAAATGTGACTGTGTCATTCAGCTCTGAGACAAAATGCTGAACACTCGCAACTTAAGGGAGAAGAGGGTTATTTTGGCTCATGGTTTCAGAGGATTCAGTCCCTGGTTATTTGGCTCCAAAGCAGAAATGCCATGGAGGAAGCGTGTGCTCACCCAGAGCAGGCAGGAAGCAGAGAAAGAAGCGGGGGCTGACCCTTCCGAGCCACACCCCACCGACCCAGGCCCTCCACACACCCCCTAAGGGCACATTCAGCTGTGGCCTCAGCAATGGATGAACCATGGAGGAGGATCCGCCGCCTGACCCACTCCCCTGTGAGGGCACTACCCGAGAGTACGGTGACTCCTGGGGGCCCTGAGAAGAGGACGGACAAGTCGGAAACGCAGCCTGAGCCAGGCACAGGGGTGTGGACTCATAAACCCAGGCGCAGGGCACTGAGGCAGGAGGCTTTCAAGCCCAAGGCCCAGCCTGAGAGACGTAACAGATTTGAAGCTGTTCTGCATACGCACTGAGACCTTGTCTCATAAAACAAACCAAGCTCTCCCCAAAACACAGCGTAACAAAAGCCCCGACCGCCTGGAAGGCTAGGGAAGCACAGGGAGATCTGGGGCTTCAGGCCCCCTAGAATTGAGGCAGTGGGGGACAGTGGGCCTCATCTGGGGTACAGAGATGGGTGTGGATGCCAGCCAGCTGTGCCCGCAGTCCTGCCTGGCAAGGCCACTCCTGGGGCTGGACTTGTTGCATCTGTGAACCGCAGTGGATTCTGGGCACGCCCTGGAGCCCGGGACCAGCACAGCCGCCGAGGGCATGGCTCAGAGTCTTCCTGGAGGTTCTGCGGGCTTTTCTGCTGTTGCTCTTCACCCTTCCAAAGCCCCTGGTCGGCACTGCGGAATGGGAAGCTGGGTGAGGAAGAGAAACTTCTTTTTTAAAAATTCTTTTAAAATTGTGAAATAGGCACATTTTATATATGTATCATGATCATACTCAACACTGAGAATTTATACCGGCATATGACATGGCCTAGTTCTCATTCTGTCCCATTCCCCTGTACACCCTACAACTCCCCGCCCCCTGAAAACAGAAGCACTTCTACGCAAGGACCTCTCTCCTCTCCCCCTGGGAGGTGAACCCAAGCACAGTAGATATTTAAATTATTTATGCATTATAATAAAAGATACCCTGCTGTCAGGCCCCTCACTTGAGACACACCCGTCCCGTGGGCCCGGCCACTCTCTGCACCCGCTCTGAGTCCTCTCTCCTGAGGTCTTCAGTTGAGGCTGCCTCGGTATCCTGAGTCAGTTTAAAACACCGACCTCTCAAGGCGGTTTTGACTGTGGGGAGAGTCAGAAGTCACACGGTGCTGGGTCTGCTCAGCGATGCACACACAGGCCGTAGTTCTAGGAGCTGCCCTTCCACTGCGTGGGGCCCGGAGGAGACATTCGCCATCTTGTTGGTCACATTTCCTGAAGATGGCAGGGTAACAGGACTGCAGAGCTGCTGCAGAGCGGCAGAGACCATGGGATGGGTGTGCTCAAAGAGAGGGGAAGCATTTCGAGGGGAGTTAATGGCAAGTAGTATCTTCTGCTACAGTAAGTTTTTAGATTTAAACATCTATATTTTATGATCAGCCCTTATATTTCCTCCTCATATTCACTCTCAGATAAAGAATGGCTGCACAGACCCAACAAGAAAGTGGCTTCCGCAGCTGTCCCGGATGTGCCCGCATCTCCCTGGGGGTGGACGAGGAGGTGGCTGTGGGGTGCCCGGGTGTCGGAGACACTTGAGGGGAAGCAGGTCGGTCTGCGCTCTGACCCCAGGGCCCCGACCCCCCCACCTGGCTTCGGGAGCCTGCGCTCTCTGACCCCGGCCTGTTTCCACCCGCTCTACCTTTGCTCCGACCACCACCTTCCGGGTGCAAATCCTCCAGGCCAAGCGAGCTCGCCAGCAGCAAAGACAGGGGGTCACCCCGTCTTCCTGAGCCAACAGCTAGGGCTGAGCATGCACAGCAAGGCCTTGCGGTGCGACCCCAGGGGACGCTGAGGGGATTTCGTGGGTCTCCCGCAAGGCAGGGTTTGTCATCTGCTCTGCACTCGAAGCACGGCTGCCACCCTCATCCCCGCCTGGGCTCCTCCTCCCCGACCCGGGTGCGTTCTGTCCAGGTCAGAGAACGACCTCATGGTGCTCCTGCGTTCGCGCTCGCTTCCCCGGGGACTCGGCGATGGGGGAGGGTAGCCTGACGCCTGTCCCCACGCTGAGGCGCACGCCCTGGAGGCACCTCACGAACCGAGCCTGGGCTTGTTTGCACAGCAGCTGTGATGCCCGGGACCGGCACGCGGCCCCCATGGGGCTTTAGGGCTGCACTGAAATATCTTCACGAGGCAGATGAACATAGCCTCTGCCCCGCACGTATCTCGGTCGGACACACATGCAGCCGTGGTGCCCTCGCTGAGAAACCTCGGAGTAAGAAACCCCAGACTTACAAAATAACCCAATGAACAAATTAGTTGTGTTACAACAGAATCTCCATGCAGTAATCATAAAGGAGTCTTTCATTTGTTTTTCCATATAAATCATCTCCCAAGGTTTCATTTCCATGTGAGATCTTAGACGTGCAGGGAGGACGCTGTGCTGCAGCCCAGGGATTTGGGCTCCGGTAGACGCCCTGGATGCCCACACCGCGTCCTGTCTCCTGGCTCCCTACCTTCTTCCTTACTTCAGTCTCCCTCCCTCTGCTTCCTGGGGAAGACGACTCTCTTCAAGCAGCCTTCTGAAGAGTCCTAGTAAATTCCCCAAGTCTCTCTTCCTGCTCCTCTGCCCTGTGGTGCTCTCCTTAATCTTGTCATTTTTGGAAATTCTCTGAGTAACTGTGATCGGTTGAGGGTGGTTTCTAACCAGATGTTCCCCTAACGCCTTATGTGATTGAAGGTGGGACCTTCGGAAGGTGACTGGATTACAAGGATATCAGAGCTGCTTGTTGTTGAAAGGTGGGGACTGGGTGGAAGAAGCAGATCCCTGAAGGTGAGATCCAGAGGAAGACAGCTCTCTCCTGGCCCCTCCCTTGACCCTCTGCTTCCTGTCCACCATGCTGTGAGCAGTTCTCCGCCAGGGCCCTGTGCCATGCCTTCCGTCAGGGAGCCAGCCCTCTATGGACTACAGCTTGAGCCAAAATTCTCTGTCCTCCTTAGTTTATGGGTGTTGGTTATTGTGTCCCAGCAATGAGCAGTCACTAAGACATTTTGTCTTCACAGATTGACCTTTAGTGGCTCCGCACACCACCTAGTGAGTCTAAGGTAAATGGAGATGTTACACTGTCCACTGAAATGTCACATCGGTGACAACTCAAACCATGTGACCTTGTAAGAAACTGGAATCGCCTTTTAAGAATTCATTTATAACCCTATGTTCTTTTTCCCATAATATTTTTCTATCAAAAATGTGTGAAATGATACACTGACTTATCTGACTTTATCCAAACTCTTAGGCCCCAGTACTGCCCTAAAAATCTAGCAAATGCTGGTAGTCTTCTTAGATTTCCAAAGCTTCCGGTTTCTAACCAGGCCAGAAATAGTGTCAGTAAAAGTGCTTTTTGTAATATGATTTATAAACCAGCCTTTAATAGGGTTAAGTTTTGAAGAAGCCAGTTAAAAATGCAGACTAAATAGATTAGACTCTCAGGAACTGGAGTGGAACTTGGGTAGCATTAGAGACCCGTGTTACCCTTCCTTTCTTGAGACAGTTTCTCTCCCGCGTCATAATGGATGTGCCCAGTACACGGAAGTGCTTCCTGCCACTGTGCACTGAAGTGGAACAGCTGGGGACCCGGGTGGCAGGGGCAGCCCTGCTGCTGCTGCTGCAGATGCCCTCGGCTGGCAGTCCATGGCCCACGCACTGCCGTCTGCTGTGTCCAGAACAGACCGCCCTCCGCTCCAGACTGCTTTGGAGCAGTCTGTTACACACGTACGGCCCCCCCTTTCTGCTTCCCTTTCTCTGTGTCCATGTGTGTAGGTGTGTGAGTGTGTGTGACTATGTATAAAAATACGCCCGTAGATACTTAATAAAGTTTAAATTTCATGAGAGGTTCATTTAAAGGGAGCCTTACCATTATTAATCAGTAAGTGGAAATATGATCATTTAGAAAGAAGGAAAACAAATCTCTCTCTTAACAGCTGGGTGGGCCCAGTCCAAGTCGGGGGAGGTGCTCAGACCACCCAAAAGCAGCCATAAGGCCAATATATTTTGAATATGAATGTCAAGTCAGTGTTAGCTTTTGCATGATTTCAGCTAAGCATAATACACAATAAGGAGTCCAGGAAAAGCACTGGAGTTTTAAGATATTTGCTTCAGTGACTTTAAAAATCAGACAAAGATACAAGGCTCAATCCCCATGTGGGAGACAACGTGCTTCTGTCCTGTCACGTGAGGCCGGAAGCACAGAACATTGGTCCTCAGGGTCCCTCCACACCTGTGGGACCAGCCGGCCACTGGCAAGTGAGGTGACTCTGGGCGTGCCCTGGGCCCCACACCTGGGCCGGACTTGCTCCTGATCTGCCGCCGTCATTAACGCTGGGACTGGTCCCGCTTCCAGTGCGGAGACCACGCGCTTCCCTGGCTCCTGCTCCAGCCGGGACCTTCTCAAAGACAGAAGCCAAAGGCTCCCTGCGAGGATCTTTGTACTATTTGAGTCGAGTGAACTAGAGCGTCCACGGAACAGCCAACCAGGAGAGGGAAGAAGACAGGAACCAAAGCAGGAAGACAACAACTGAGAAGTTAGGGTGTGTTCTCTTAAAAAAAAATAATAAATGGACATTCACACTGCTTAAGTCGGAGTTGACTTCTCACGGTGCCTCCGCAGCCGGTGAGGAGGCTCCCGGAGCGAAGTCAGATGTGCAGAAGCCAACAGAGGAGGCTGAGCCGGAAGCCCCTGCTTGGTCTGCGTGTGCAAATGGCCAGAACACGCCAGGCTCCTGTCACCAGCAGAAGCACAACATGCCTGATTTTGACAGGTTTTCAAGGGAAGCTGGAGAGAATCCATGAGGACCCTCCAATCTTTAAATCCTAACAGCCAAGTTTAAAAATGAAACTCTAGCCTGAACTACAAAGCGAGACCCTGTCTCAGAAGCAAAAAAAAAAAAAATTTAAAAATGAAACTCTAGGAAACCAAACACAACTGTTTCACGGGTTGCATTTGTGGTTTGTTTGTCTTTGTTGTTGTTTTGTTTTTAGTTTATTTTTACCTTCATTGGTACATCGTATAGACACATCGTGATCACACTCAATATTGGGAATTTGTACCAGTATATGACACGATTTAATTCTCATTTTTTCCTATTTCCCTACCCACCCCACAACTCCCCACCCCCTAAGGTTTGTTTCCTTTTTTTTTTTTTTTTTTACCATCACATTTTTCTTTATCCCTCAAGAGATGCTAAGTCTTGGGGAACAGAGGTACAGTGGCCTCCACAATGCTGCTGAGAACCCTGGCCCGGGGCTGCCCACCCTCACGGGAGTGGAACAGCCTGACTGTTTTCCATTGGCCAGGATGAGCAACTCTTCAGTGGAGACAACACAGATACCCAGGTTATCAAGTGCTGGGGCTACGTTTTTGTTTTCCGTAGAAGAAACGCAGAGCCTGACACCCCAGAGTTTCTGCAACAAGAATCCCTCACCTAAACTGTTCTCCAGGGACCGGACACCTCTGCTGGTTGTGACCTTTGGAGTCAGACCTTGGGGTAGTGGACCTCGCCGAAGGTGTTTTGTGATTTGCAATCAGCACCACCTCTCAAGCCTTTCACAAATGCTCAGAAGCCACTTTGATCTGGAAACAATAAAAATAAAGCCATGCTTCAGGAGAAAGTATTCAGAAATCCGAGATCGATCAGAAAAGGGCGAAACTGTGACCTCTCATCTCTTCTCTAACTTACCTTCTCAGTGTACCGCCCTCTCTTCTTGTCATTCGAGGTCCCCCTGGCCCAGGAGTACCAGAGAGTGAGGGCCTGCTCTCTTTCTCTGAATCAGGATCTCACGCAGCCATTCAGCTGCCCAGGCTGGGCTGGGTCTTACAGTTCTCCCGCCTCGGCCTCCTAGGGCTGGGATTAGCTGTGTGTGCTGCCACACCTGGCTTCTCTCTGTCTGTACAGTAAGTGTGTGGTGTGGCTCTGGAGATTACGGACCGGAACACGGAATTGTTCAGAGAAGAGCTATCGGCAGCTGTGCAGAGACTTTCTGGTTCTGGGACTGGGCCGTGGGTCCCGGCCCCTTAAGGCTGTCTAGATGCACTTTGCAGGTAGTTCTACTTCCTGTCTTGAGGAATGTTCTCTTATTCCCTCGGAGAAGTGCTCTTTTGTTGTTCTTGTTTATAGTTTCAAAGTCTTTGTTATTCTTGGTGCGAGGCTGTATTTAATGCTCTTTTTCTTCTGTGGAACATGGTGGCGGCTGGGAATACACATGGGCCCGACTGGCCTGCTCACGTCGCCTCTGCCAGTGACACGGCGCCTTCACGCGCGCCGCCTCAGAGAGCATCTGGGGAGTGTTCCACGCCGGCGATTCTGCTCTAACGAGCAAAGAAATAGGGCATGGCCTTGGAGGCCTCAAGGGCAGTCAGGGAATTAGGGGACCAGTCCGCGAAGTGGGCACCTGACCAGGCAAAGGGATGCACCCCGCAAGCTCCCGCATGGGAGGGAGGTGCAGACCCAGCTAGAAGGAGAATCTGGCAAAACGCGGTTATCTTCGGAACTGATTAAAATGTGTAGGGAGCCCTTGCGTGTGAATTTTCATGACTTCTTCATGGTAATTAGCCGCGTGGAGTGTTGCCAGATACCGCCCTTCCCCCTCGGAGCCCTTCCCGAGCTCTCCCGGGAGCGTCTGAAACACGAGATAAGCGCTCTCAACCCCAAGTTTTATTAAAAGGTTTAATTAGCATAAATGCCAAACGACACAGCCCTTGCCGTGAAGTAGGAAGACTGCGTGGAGACCTCGGAGCCGCAGGGTGGTGGCAGGCCATTTCCCTCAGCGATCACACCTGTCCTCCTCTTCCCGAGCGGGCAGCAGGCCCTGGGCCCACGCGTCACCGCCCCTGGCCTCCAGGTGCACAGAAGCCGGCCCGTCACATCCCCTCCTCATCTTTTCAGGCGGAGGCCGGAGGGTCGCAAGTTCGAGCACAGCCTGGATAACTTACCTACTTAGCAAGATTCTGTCTCAGAATGAGATGCTTGTTTGTTTGAGACAGGGCCTTGCTGTATAGTCAGGCTGGCCTTGGACTCACTACGTACCCAGGGCTGGCCCCGACCTCGCAGCGATCCTCCCGCCTCGGCTTCCCAGTGCGGGGTTTACAGGCGTGTGACACCGTGCCAGGAAAAATAAAAATTTTTGAAGGCCAGGGTTGTAGCTCAGGGCAGGCCCTGCACTCAGTACCTAGTACCAACGCAAACAGACCACAGTCTCCGTTATCCCTGGCTCCAGCCCGCAGGTCCTCAGGATTTCGCCTCTCCCCCCGCCCCCGCCCCAGAAGCGCCCTTACCAAAAGCACAGCCCAGCTTCCAGGAGGCGGAGAGTGTGCCTTTGCCTCGCCTACTTCCACCACAGCCGTAGCTCGGCAAGGCCGCGCTGTGGGCGTTCCGTTTGGTGGTGGCGGGGATTCCTGGGGGTGGAGCCCAGGGCTTCACAGTGGCCTGCGTCCCCCGCCCTCTTTAACACAGTTTAACTTTTCTTTTGAGAAAGACTGTCTGATTTGCTGAGTTGCCCAGGCTGAGCTTGAACTTGTGCTTCTCCTGCTCAGGGTCCCCGAGTGCTGAGGTGACAGCTGGGCGCCTGGTGCCCAGCCAGGGCCTCTGTTCATCTACTCGCCTGGGCCCTCGGCACCTGACACTGCAGCGGGGGCACGGCAGGGGCTCAGCTGTTTGCAGACTGAAGAAGTGAAGCCATGTCCTATTTTCCATCTTCTCTTTGCTGTCCTTAAAATCTTTCCTGGATCTGTGTCTTCTCACATTCCACAAGTATCTTCTGAGGATGCTCATGTCCCCTCAATGTCTGTCTATCTGTCTGTCTCTCTCTTTTTCCCCTTCAATCAAAAGCATGCTGAATAAATATACCCTAGCTACTCAACCCACAATGTACACAGTAAGTGAAAGAAAAGACAGAAACAGTTCCCGGGAATTTGGGGGACAGGAGAGCTCGTGGCGGGGGCATCGCTGCTTGCTGGGCAGTTCCAGCACGATCTGTGATCAGAAGGAAATACTGACATTGTGCAAATACTTGCAGAGGGAAATGGAGGAGGCGAGGGACACAGGCCGTAGCGAGAGGAAGGAAGGGGCAGCGGAAGTCGATGGGGCTCTACGGGGCTGTGTCCGTTATCTGTCACCACGAAAGTGCTGCAGAGCAGAGAGCGGGGTGCACCTGTGTCTGTTCCCACAAGCCTGCACCTGCGAGGCTGCTGTGCCGGTCTCCTTGGCTGAGTGGTTGGATTCCGTGCTGTCTTTGGCTTCAGCCTCTGAGCCACTCCAGCAGAATAATTGAGCCTGGCTTTTCTGGCTTTGATCTTGGACTTGAACCATCAGAACCAAAACCTTTTCTGTTTGTAATTTAATCATCTCAGATATTTTTGTCACAGTAGCAAGATGTTGACTAATGTATCCTTTAAAGTAGAAACCACCAGGCTGAGATTTTAAATTCTCCCAACATTTAAAGAAGAAAGCAGAGGGCTGGGATTTAGCTCAGTGGCAGTGCGCCTGCCTCACAAGAGCAAGGTCCTGAGTCTGATCCCCACTACCACAAAAAGAGAAGTAAAGAAGAAAATATACCAGCTTAGTACAGTGTGCTTTAGAAAACAGAAATAAAGAGAATTCTGTGAGACCCTAGTACCAAAATCAGAGAGACGTTACAAGGAACACAAATGCTACATTTCTCAACAAAATATTAACAAATTGATTATAAAAATATATACAAGAGATAAACATACAGATAAGCAGGACACGTAGAAGTAGCTGTGACCGAAAGCAGCTCTCTCTGTGCCACTGTAGATGCAAAGGTCCTGAAATCCATCACGGGGACAAAACCTCACATGCAAGTAACTTTCCATTCTGGCTTGTGTATCCTCCAAAACTTTTCTTTAAAATTGAGGAAGAAATAAGGTATTTTCATGACAAGAAAAAAAATTACATGTAGATGAGGAATTAGGCATCACGACCAAGTGGGATTTATCCCAGGTATACAAGACTAGGTACACATTAGAAAATCTGTTAGTGCAACCCATCTCATCAACAGGCTAAAAATGCACAATCACACAGTCATATTAATAGATGCAGAAAAATATCAGACAACATTTTGCACACACTCACAAAAAAATAATTCCCAGTAAACTACAACTATAGGAAACATCCTCAACTTAGATAAAGAACAGCTATGAAACCCTCCACCTGATAGCACACCCGGAGGTGGGGGCGTCAGAGCTGCCCACTCAGGCCAGGAACCAGGCTAAGATGGACACTCGCTTCTTTAGTCGTGGCCCTGAGAGTCCTGGAGGATAAAGTAAGAAAGGGAGATGAAGGGTATATTGATTAGAAAGGAAGAAATATAACTATTTTTGTTCATAGGTGGTATGATCGTCTGTGCAGAAAATCTAACATAATCCACTAGGAAAAACCTCCTAAAACTCGGGAGGCAGAGACAGGAGGGTTGCTGAGTTCAAGGCTTGCCTGGGCTACATAGTGAGCTCAGGGCCAGCCTGAACTACAAAGCGAGACCCTGTCTCAAAAAATAAAAAACAAACAAAACCCTCCTAAAGCTAATAAAATGTTACAGTACATTTGTAGAATACAAGGCTATTACACAAAAAAATCCATTGATTGCTTTCATATCAGTGAAGAGTAAGTAAATACATTTTTATATTAACACTCCCCCCAAATTTAACACTTAGTTGTAAACGTAACCAAATACGTTCAATATCTTTGTGAGGAAAACTAACCAGCAAAAGCAAAGAAGTAAGTGGAGAGATTTTCGATGCT
The DNA here is from genome assembly GCA_004025085.1 of Thryonomys swinderianus. Classification (NCBI taxonomy): domain Eukaryota; kingdom Metazoa; phylum Chordata; class Mammalia; order Rodentia; family Thryonomyidae; genus Thryonomys; species Thryonomys swinderianus. The sequence goes on from PVIC010019652.1 coordinate 24,385, forward strand.
CTTGGGTGGGAAGGCTCGATATTGTGGAGGTGTCAGATCGCCCCACACCGACCGGGGGATCCGGTGAGCTCCAGTGAGGAGCTCGGCGTGTCGCCTTGTGGATATCGAAAACCTCTTTCAAAGTTCATACGCAGAGTCAAAGGTCAGAAGAGCTGATACACAGCCGAAGGGGAGCGCAGAGTCAAAGGACTGAGACCAGCCAACTTGAAGGCACGTGATCCAGCGACAGTCACAGGGCCGTGCGCATGAGCAGAAGCTGGAAACTAGGTCAGTGGAACTCACCGCAGAGCAGCAACAGACTCACGTGAGCATAGTCCGCTGATCTTTAGCAAGGGAGCGAAGGCAGCATCACAGAGCGAAGTCTTTGCAGCAGAGTGCTGGAAAATCTACATGCAAAAGAAAACAGGTCTAAGCCCGGATCTTACACTCCTTTCAAAAATTAACCCAAAGTGGATCACAGAGGACCTAAAGTTGAAAACCAGTCTGGCCAAAACTGTCTTTAAAGAAGAGGAAAAGAGGCTGAGCACGCAGCTCAGTGGAAAGACCTGGATTCAGTTACTTCCTCTTCCTAAAAACTGCCCAAAAGGTGAGGAAAACTTGCCAGACTTTGGGTGTGGAGATGGCATTTTAGACACGACACCAAAGGTGCCATGTAGCAAAGAAACAATTCATAAGCTGGACTTCATTAAATCAAAAACTTCTGTTCTGCAGGAGAAGATATGAAGAAACAAGAAGACAAGCTGGGAGAAAATATTTGCAAAATAGTTGGAAAGAGCTATTCCTCCAGTATAAAAAAGAACTTGTAAGGCCCGGGGATTTGGCTCAGTGGTTCCGGTGTCTGCCTTGCAAGTGCAAGGTCCTGAGTTCGATTCCTAGTACAATATACCACAGTGCCAGGTGTGGTGATTCACACCTGTCATCCCAGCACTCGGGAGGCAGAGGCAGGAGGATTGCTGAGTTTGAGGCTTGCCTGGGCTACATAGTGAGCTCAGAGCCAGCCTGAACTACAAAGGAAGACCCTGTCTCAAAAAAAAAAAAAAGCTCTTAAAACTTAACAATAAGAAAACAAACATCCCAAGTTTAAAAATGAGCCAAAGACCCTATTAAACCTCACTAAAGAAGGAATACAGTGGAAAATAGCCATTTGAAGAGATGTTCCATGTTGTATGTCATCTGACAACAGAGAGATTCCAGCCCACACATGGACGCCCCAGCCCCACCCAGGGACGACGCAGGACCTGACAGGGGGAGGGACGGACAGCAGCCTTCTCGTCAGTGCTTATTACACTCTGTCTGCTCTTCTGTACAGTCCAGTAATGGTGCGTCTCCGTGTTTATGAAGCGGAAAATCGTGTCCACATAATGGCAATACACACATGTCCACGGCAACATACACATATGTTTCAGCAGGTGAATGGACACAGACACTGAGTGAATCCAGACAACGGAGCATTATTCAGGGTTGAAGAACATTGGGGTATCAAGCCATGAAGACCACGGGGAACACCGCGCCCCTCTTGCCCAGGCAACAGAAGTCCATCTGTGGAGGCGTGGGCACCATGATCCCAACTACGGGATGTGCTGGAAAAGGCAAAGTGACAGAGACAATAAAAGGTCGGTAGTTGCCATGTGTTAGGAAGGAGCGCTCAATAGGCAGAGCTTGGAGGGCGGGTCCAGCCGGGAAAATATTCCACATGACCCCGGGCGGGGGTGGCATCAGTAAGACGTCCTCAACCTACGGACGGCTGCGCTGAGAGTGAACCCTGGGCGGGGTGTAGCTCAGCGGCACAGCACCCCGTCCCCTCGGGAAGGGAGGAAGGGTGGAGGGAGGGAGGGAGGGGAGAAGACAAGAAGAATGAATGAAACCTCATATAAATTCTGGGTTTGGGGTAAAAAAAGGAAAGAACAGGACAGAACATGTCAGGAGAAGACAGGAAAGGACAGGACAGGACAGGACAGGGCGAGGAACGGAAGGGGGGCACGAACCCTAAAGCGACCTGGCTTCTGAGTGCTCGCGATGCCGATGTAAGTTCACTGGCTGGCACGAGGCCAGACCTGCCGGGCTGCCCATGCCAACCACTGTTCCTGTGGGGTTGGAGGAAACATGGAAAACCTCTGTGTCTCCAGCTCCATTTTGTTCTGAACCCAACACTGCTCTTTAAAAATGAGTCTTTTTTTCTGAGACAGGGTCTCGCTGTAGTTCAGGCTGGCCCTGAACTCACTATGGTGCCCAGGCAAGCCTGGAACTCAGCAGTCCTCCTGCCTCTGCCTCCCGAGTGCTGCGATGACAGGCGTGAGCCACCACGCCTGGCACTGTGGTATGTGGTATTGATGGCTGGTGGGCGTGAGTCACCACGCTCAGCATTGTATGTGGTTACCAGGGATTGAACTTAGGACCTTGCACTTGCGAGGCAGGCGACAGAATCACTGAGCTAAATCTCTGGCCCATGAGTCTTGTGTTTTTAAAGGAGAAAAAGAGACCCGTCTCTCCTGAAGATGGGGCCCAGGGCCGCTCTCTGAACAGAGCCCTCCTGCCAGCCTGTGGTCATCATCTCTACGGCCCCCTTGCTCTGCTCCTGACAGTACCAAACGGGGCATAAACCTCCTGTGTCTAAAGATTGTTCTTCAAATTTCCTTCTGTCTCCAGTGTTTCCCTGCAGCTCTTCGCTCTCCTCGTATTTGAATGTGGTTCTTTCAAACTTTGCACGCTTCCTTTGTTGTGAGGTCCGACTCCCGAGCCCTGCGTGTCAGGCGGCTCCCTCGGGGCAGTGATCAGGCATGGAGGGCGCTCTGCTGCCCTCTTTCTGTGCCCATCTGTACCCTCCTTCCTCGGGGCACCACCGGTAACAGCAACGTCTCTCGGGATGAGCGGAGGAGAGGCAATGCCAGGGTCTGCCATCCCTGGAGACACGCAGGTGTGGCAGGAAGTCTTTACAGGCTGAGCTCACCCAGTGTGCTTTAGCAATGAAAAGAAAAGCCCTCCAAGAAAGCGTCCGTCATTCTTCAAGGCCACTTTAGATCTTTTAAGCATCCTTCTTAGAGTCCAGCGGTTTCCCATAATGCCTGTGTGGCAGCTGGCACCATCTTGCCCACAGTGCATTGTGTGCATGGGTGAGATTTCTGCTGTGGAGAGGACAGCAGTGGCCAGGTTGGTGAGAGTGGCACTCACTGCGGCGGGTGCAGGTGGTGATGGCCCAGCCCTGGTCCAGCTCTGAGTCTGGGGTGTGAACCGCCCGCACCCCAGGCCCTGAAGGTCAGAGCTGGCGCTGGCAGAGGCCAGCCCGTGACTTCCGTCTTCCTTCCACACCTTCATTTCAACTCTGCCTGGCCAGTGAGCCCGGGGTTTGTGTGGGGAGAGGCGGCTGATATGATGCTGTTCTAGCGAGACGGGCCCACTGCGAACTTCTTTTGATTCTGCTAGCACTCAGCTGACTTCTCATTCTGTTGAAATTCCTACCAGGCTTTTCAAGAATACCACAGCCATCTCTCTGTGGAGACGAGCCCGTGGGTTCGGGCCTTGATGTGGTCCTTTTAAACATTATAAATAATTCTCTCTGATACATCGCTTTCTGAGTTCAGAGAACTATGCAACAGAGAGAGGACAGAAGTAACCCGGTTATGAATGCTAAGTTGGACTGCCTGACCTAAATCACGCTGGTCTCCCTGAGTGTCCCAGGACTCTAAGAGAAAGAGCGCGGGGACAGCGTGGAGCGGTGGTCTGAGCCCTGCGGGTCCCCGGCGGGATGGGCGCTGGACCGTTCCCCTCAGGAGCTCTGGGCCTTCCGCTGCTGAGCGGGCTCCGGACATGGCTCCTGTTCACGGTGTGCGGGTGAGTCCCAGGGCCGTGTGTGAGCGTGATCGGGGCCCGAGCGCAGGCTGCTCCTCCCGGGATGGCGCCGCGCCGGCCGGCCGCACCCGTGCGGAAGTCCTCCCGCTCACGCAGCGGGCGCTGAGTGCAGGGGAAGAGGCCTCAGCTGCCCCTTGGGTGGCCAACCCCACAGCAGGACTGTCTGGCTGGCGCCCATCTTAGTCTAAGAGGCGGGCTGCCGAGACCCCGAGGTGGCTGGATCTGGGTGCCTCCAGTGTGCGCCCGGGGGTGTCCACGGCGACTCGGACCTTCGCAGGATGAGCAAGAACATTGGCTGGGCAGCGAACAGGTTCTGCACGATGCACTGGACACGTCTTCACCAACACTCCACAGAGACACACACACGTGTACGCACGAGGAAGAGTGCATGCCACTCCCAGGGGCAGCAGGGTTGTGAGGAAGCCCTTGGGATCAGGAGGGCATGAAGAGAGGCTCCTGGGCAGTGCTGGTGACCAGGGCAGCGAGGGTCTCCAGGCCTGGAACGCCGGAGGCCCAGACGGAAAGGACCCCGCAGGGACCAAGAGCAGCCAAGAGACCTGGGTCAGCCGGGTAGGGAACACCGTGCCCCGTGAGCCAGCAGTTGTGAGGCAGAACCTGAGGGCGCTGGGCAGAAGGGAAGTGGGCGTCCGGGCAGAGGGAGAGCCAGTTTCCCCAACCGCGAACCCAAAGCTGGCAACCCGGGCGCCTGCTGCCTGCCAGCTCAGACCCGCCCGCACCCGGGGAAGCGTCTGGGCTCTGTCCCCTCCCTGACCTTGTCTGTTCTTTTGGGACACACAAATCTGTCACTGCCGGCGATGGAGAGGTCACAGACGCGACAGCGCTCTCAGGCTGGCCGTCTGCGCCGCTTCAGGCCCCTGTTGCCACTTGAGACTCGGGAATGTAAAAGCAGCTCTGAAAACGTGAGACGCAGATGAGGAAAGCGGTGACTTTTATTAAAAGACCTAAATGGAAGCCCGAGTCGGGCTTTTCCCGGTGAGGAAGACGCCACTCGCTAAAGACGTGCTCAGGGAGGAGCAGCAGGCGGGGGCACAGCGTGGGGTCCAGGAACGCACACGGGCACGCGGGGCGTCGAAGAGGACAGACGTGAGCTCTCGTCCGTGCCAGCTCATGTGAGCGTCGGGTGGCGGTCACCCGGCTGCAGAGCAGTGGTTAGGGCGCCACCTGAAACTCACCAGCTGCGGGGCACAGCAGCCTGCCTCACGACGCCGCAAGGGCCCTGTGTCCTGGCCCCACGAGGCGCTGTGGGAGGCCGGGAGGAGAGGCCAGGGTGCACCCCATGGGCCTCTGCTGCCGGTGGCACCAAGGCCTTGGCTCACTGCCGGGAAGTACACGCTTGTCCACAAGGACTGGCCGGTCGTCTGTGACGGGCATCCTGACCACACCTAGCAATGCCGATTTTGCTTATTTTAAGGCCTCTCAGTGATTTCTGGAAAGAGCATATAGACCAGATGCCGGCAAAGCACAGCTCAGTGGCCCCTTCTGGCCTCAGCCTATCTTGGTCCAGCTGGCCGGCACACGGCCCTGGCATCCAGGCTGGCAGGATTCAGCTGCTGCAAGAATGACTATGGGGCCGGAGGGTTAGCTCAGTGGTTCCAGCGCTTGCCTTGCAAGCACAAGGTCCTGAGTTCGATCCCCGGTAACCACATATAATGCTGGGCGTGGAGACATGCCCACCAGCAATCAACACCACATACCACAATGCCGGACGTGGTGGCTCACGCCTGTCATCCCAGCACTTGGGAGGCAGAGATAGGAGGATTGCTGAGTTCGAGGCAGCTTGCCTGGGTTCCATAGTGAGCCCAGGGCCAGCCTGAACTACAAAGCGAGACCCTGTCTCAAAAAAAAAAAAAAAGAATGACTGTCACCATAAAGCCAGACATTACTTGGTATCCGCCTCTTCCAGGAAAAGTTTCCCGAAGCCTGGTACAGAGCAGACCTTTCAAGGACTAGCACCCCCACAGAAAAGGGGGAGACCTGGGAAGAGCTGGGGGCGGG
>PVIC010019653.1:0-30392 GCA_004025085.1 Thryonomys swinderianus
GTGATGAGGGGAAGGAATAAATATGATACAGAAAGAAAATAAAAGAGCATGTATAAAGGGGGGAGGAGGGGGGAGTGGGTAGGGATATGGGTAAAAATGAGAATTAACTTGTGGCATATACTGGTACAAATTTCCCAATGTTATATGTGATTTTGAGATGTGTATAAATTGTACCAATAAAGAATTCAATTTAAAAAAAGTTCATTGGTCATTTGTAAAATGCAAATTAAAATAATGTTGAGATTCAATCTCACCGCAGAAAGAATGGCTGCTATGAAGAAATCAACCAATAACAAATGTTGGTGGGGTTGTGAGAAAAAAAAGAACCATTCTCCACCATTAATGGAAGTGTAGATTCATGTAACCACTGTGGTAATCAGTGTGGAGATTCCTCAAGAAAGTAAAACTAAAGGTTCCATTTGACCCAGCTACTTCCTTTCTTGATGGCTTCTTGAAACAGTTAAAAGCATTATACCACAGCATTACATGCACTCCCACGTTTATAGTAGCATAGTTTGTAACAGCTATATCTTGGAAACAGCCTAACAATGGATGAATGGAAAAAGATGTGTCCTTTTTTTAAATACAGTGAAGTACTATTTTGTCATAAAGGATGAACTTCAGACATTTATAGCTAAATAGATGACCTTTGAGACCATACTCTTAAATAAATCAGACACACATGTTTAAACACTGCACTGTTTCTCTGGCATGAGAAACCAAAAGTGGAAATAAGGACTAAAATGTATAATAGATATTGGGAAATGGAAAGAAATGTTCAAAGGGGAATGGGAACAAGGGAAAGATGAGGGATAAAGGAAGGAAAAGATAAGAAAAAAGTGAAAATAGAAGGAAAAAAGAAAGCAAAGCTTTTGCATATAGGGAGGGAAGGAGGCCTACGGGAGGGTGAGTGGGAAAAAAGAGGCAGAATGAACCATGTACAGGCACAAATCCCTTGTGATGGAAGTGATCATTATGTATGCTTAAAATGTGTCAATAATTTGTTACAGGAAGGAAGGAAGGAAGGAAGGAAGGAAGGAAGGAAGGAAGGAAGGAAGGAAGGAAGGAAGGAAGGAAGGAAGGAAGGAAGGAAGGAAAGCCGTGGGGAAGCAGTGACAGGTTAGGAGGGGAAAAGAAAACACACTGTGAGTAGAGGATGTAATCTCATGATAGAGATAAAGCCTCAAAGGTACGGTTTTCAGAAGGACAAGTGCCAGGCATAGGCGCAGCTGTGATTCAGCAAGTGGGCGCCAGGAGGAGGCAGGAGGGTTGCCAGTTGGAGGCCAGGGTGAGCTACAACATGAGTTATATCGTGAGGTCAAAGCCCACCTTGGTCCTATAAGACCTTATCTTTGAAATGAAAGTACTATAGAATAGACTAGAGCAGAACAGAAAAGGAGACACCCTGGGACCATCTCTAGGCAGGTCCAGGTAGGGCAGACAAGGTCTCAGAGAAAGCATTTTGCATCTGCTGTTGAATTGACTTCACTCAGGGAGACCCCCCTACAGATGCAGCAGGATCCCAGAAAAGAGCAGCTTTCAGAGCTGTGCTATGTCTGAAACTCCTCTGAATACCCATCAAAACACACCTTCAGAAACACAGTTTGGCATTCATAGTTTAATTTTCCCTAGTTATGAAAAACACTTATTTTTTCTTCTTCCTTTTTCTTATATATGACTCATCCAGAATCTCACATCTATAAGATGGATGTTTTTGGGTAAAAGTACCAGCTTTTAACTCTCTCCAGTACAAAGCTTTTCCCCATCATTTTATACTTTCAATTGAATACTTGTTATACCTTTGCATGCATTCTCTCTAGCCCGTATCTATTATATTCTGCTTTCTACTTTTGAGTACCACTACAAACTCTTCCAAGCAGCAAACATCCATAAAATATTTTTTTGTCAGCAGAGTGCATAATAATTAACAGTGAGACTGCTAGAAGATGGATTTTATATTAATATTTGTCAATATAATAAATTGTCGTATACAGAATCTACATGCACTAGGGATGTTTATGTAAGCTGATGTGTCCCAGAAAACACAGAAATCCCCATCTTTTCAGAATATTATAATCACATTCATCAACGTGGTGTAACAAGCTTTGGTGAAAAACAAGATGAAATTAAAAGAGAAAAAACTCAGCATTGACAATGTGTAAAAAAGAATCATGTAAAGAAATTAATCTTTCACAAACTCGTGCTCACTCAATTACTGCAATCCAGTGTGTTGTAATCAATTCTAAAGGTTTAAGCTATAATGAAATGACAATTTGTTTCTAAGTCATTACTCAGGGGCTTGCAAATTAAAAATGCTCTTTATTATCCTTTTAAGAGGTGTAGAATTATAAGTTTCCTACGTTCTCAGGTGGTGAACTTGAACAACCTTTAGAGCTCCTACATCGCACCTAGGTTTTATAGGCGGGGCTTGCTACACGGGCAGAGGGTGGGAAGCAAATGAGGTTGAGGCCATGAACCTCTGCCTCTGAGACTAGGAAGGACACAGGGCCTGACGCCCAATTCTTCCCTAAAATTCATGTAAAGCTGCAAATCTGAAGAGATCTGTAAAACCAGCACCCATTTGGGGAACAGCCCTCCTTCAGTGGCTGAGTGACAGAAGTTGTTCAGGGGTACGGAAGCCCCAAGGAAGCTCACTGATCTTAAACATGTTTAGAAAATCGGGCTCAAGGGGTCCACATGGGAAGGTAAAGTGAATCTAGCTGTAGGAAATTTATAATAAAAACTGTGAAAGGTCTTCTCAGTTATCCTTTAAAGGTGGGGGGAAAGGAAGAGAGGAGGTGAACTGCTCCACTTCCATAAGTTCTAATTCTACTATGAAAAATGTGCTTCAGAATTAGAGGCAATCTCACATCTATAAGATGTGAGATTACATGTTTAGTCTGTACTAGTGATGAGAGTTACTGCTCCAATGGGAAGCATGTGTGGACATGGGTTTGTATCCACGCTCTGAACACACGGTCCACACAAGCCATGTGGATGATACTGGGGAGAATAAAGAGGCCTGCGTGTCGCTCACAGAGGAGGGAGGACGTTGATGGATGGGGGAAACCAGCAGGACTCGTGGTACTCTGGAGAGCTGCATTAGACTTGGACTTCAAAACTGAAATAGGGTAAGGATCTTCAAGGGGACAAAGGACAGACGGATGGCTTTAATCTATGACCCGTGATTCACTGAAGAGGACACACGTCTTTTCTCTCTCCTCGCCTGCTAACAATATCTGGACCGAGCCTTATCTCTTCATGCCCTACTCTTCCTCAGGACTTGGTGCACTGTTATCAAAGGGAGGCATGATGTCCCTGCAGACCCACATCTCACAGTAGCAAGAAATCACCTAAAATACAAGAAAAATATCTTTAAAACTCACTACCCTCATGAACCAATGGAAATTACCAGACAATGCTCACTCCAGAACCATCTTTAAAAGCTAGTCCCACACTTTTGTTACAAGCCAGTCTGATCTTCCTCACCACTGCTGTGCCCCTTCAGTTCTTTTAGGGGATGCCCCTTTCTTACTTCCTCACAATGCTTTTGCACACGAATATAAATAGTTTATTGTCTAGTTTTAATTTCCATTATCAATAAAGCAAGTTTCCAAGAGTACCCTGGATCAAAACAAAAACATCAACTAAATTACTCTGTGCGCTTAATACTTTAAAATGGCTAATTTATGTAGATGAAATTTTGTGCAAAGAGTAAATACATATCTGTACATTAGCCCAGTAAACACTTGGGACAGTTGATATTCAGAACAAACTAAAATAGGTATCATTATCTTCAGAGATTATGCTCTACTCTGAGTAACAAAGCTGAAGCTATGATATAAAAGAAAGGGTATAAAGAAAGATATTTGCAGAGAAAGACAGTATTATTGTACATACAATGATCAGCAAAAAAAAAAAAAAACCCGCAGGCAATATGGTGAGCACCACTGATACTGAAATATTTTAAAACACCTGTAGCACAATTTACTACATAGCTTGATATATTGGTCAGCTTTCCCGTGGCTGGGACAAAACACCTGACACTCACAAATGAAAGGAATAGCAGAACGGTTTAAATCGGTGCCTGTTTTCAGAGCTTTCAGGCTATCACTGGCTGTGTCCATGGCAGAGGGCAGGATGGAATAAAGAGGCTCACGTCATAAAATCTGGGAAGCAGAGGGAATGAGAAGTGGTCCAACAAGAGACAGTCTCCATCTTATGACTACAAGGTCCTAAGTGACCTACTTCCTAAGAGCAATATTCAGCCCGGAACATCAGTAGATTAATCCCCTGGTAAGTGTGTTGCCTTTGATTCAGTCACCTCCTCGGGATATCTCTCCATCCGGTCACTTGAGAATTAAGATGAACCAGCACATTTGATTGCCTTGAGGCCTTTTATCAGCCAGCTCTCCTAGTAATGACTCATAAATTGCAGCCCTGCATAAGAATTGTTCAAACAATTCGAAAATGAGTCTCGTGGATACCTGAGGGTCTGAATAAGAGAGGCCTAGGAAATGGCGAACGCCCTGACCCGAGAGCTACAGTGTGCCTCAGACGTCTGAGGAGCAGCCAGAACACACACTTGGCTGAGCGTGGGTGAGAGGAGATAAACGTAAATGAAGATGAGTCGGAAGACAGCTGGGGACCTGGTCAGACAGGACTGACAGGAAACACGTTCGAGAGCCTGGGACTTCTTTCTGAATGTAGTGGCCAAACGAGGAAAATAATCATGTTTAAAGAATCTCTCTGGGATAATGTGGTGGAAATAACCTTGAGAAGGGAAGAGTTAAAGCAAGAAGGCAAGTTAGAATATTATCATAAATTAACAAAATGAGAAGCAATAGCAGCAGAGTTGGTTATAGCAGAGAAGTTGTCAAATAGCGATTCTCTTTATGATACTTGTAAAAGTGGGATATTTGATTAAATTGTAGCTTTGGAGAACTTCGAAAAAAGTGTGTATCAAGTTTTTTCAAAAACAAGATAATGAAAATTCATACGTAGGGCCTGTAATTGGTAACGATGCTGCTGCCTAACAAAACATATCAAAACCGCCTATGGTGTACATGAGCATCTTTTTAATCAAGCATATGTAGGTAGGCTGGGGAGACTTCCAAGTATTTATAGTCAGCCAGCGTGTCCCGGGGGCTGTGGGGGTTCCCTGCACTGAGTTCCCCTCTATGGAGCAGCACCGCTCATCTTGCATCATGCCTTGTCATTTCACAGGCTGTGTTGGATTTTATGTCATGGCACTTGGAGAGCTCAAGATAGAAAGGACAAGAATGCAAAGACTTGTGCAAGTCTCCGTTTTTAGCATGGCTACTGTTCTCTCAGTGCATGAACAAGCTTAGAGTCAATGTGGAAGGGAAGTGAAAAAAAGAAAGAAAATTAGAAAGCAGAACGTGGAAACAGAGAAACTACTGTCTCCATGGAATGGAGCCATTAGTGAAACCAACATAGCAATAGGCTTTGAACATGGCAAAAACCAGAGTGGTTGGTATGGGTCTTCTTTAAATCCTTTGTCAAAAATCAAGATTTCGCCGGGCGTGGTGGCTCACGCCTGTAATCCCAGCATTCGGGAGGCAGAGACAGGAGGAATGCTGAGTTCGAGGCTTGCCTGGACTACATAGTAATCTTAGGGCCAACCTGAACTACAAAGCGACACCCTGTCTCCAAAAAAAAAAAAAAATCAAGATTTCATCTCAATAATAAAAGGCTACAGCAAAGACTTTGTTTCTCACTATGGCTGCTCTTGAAAATGGCCTTTAAGTAGCTATATCAAAGATCAGCAAGAGCACCCTTAGGCTCACTGATTGAGTAGAAGGGGGCACAGAATCAGAAAGACATTATATTTATGGTTAGAGTTTGTTATAGATTAAAACCAACAAAGAGAAAATGTTCATTGAGCAAAGTCCAGGAAAAAACAAGTGTGAGCTTCCCCCTGCCCCTGTGCATTGCAGCTGATTAGATAAACTTAATTTTGTCAGCCACGGTGCTGGCAGCATATCAGCGCAGTCCAGTAGGGGAGGTCACCCAAGCTTTGCTGTCTACAGCTTTTCTTGGGAGACTGCTCGTGTGAGCACATAGCATCTGTGTAATTGACCTTCAATTACTCTGAGACAAAACAGGAGCTCATCCTGAATTATGTTCTTAATAAAGATTGGCAAGATGTGGCATAAAGCCACTGGTACACAAAAATGGGTGTTTATTATAAATGACATTGTTTGCAAAAACATCTAGCGAAACTGGAACTATGAGGTCCCAAATCTCAGACAGAGTCAATATTCTTATTAGGTGGAATAGTTGAAATGCACAGAGTTCATTTCCCAGGCACTGGCCTAAAGTTGAGGCCTTTGGAGGAAAGTGAAATTTGTCCCTGCAGAGCAGACCCTCTGGGCACAGCAGCAAGGATAAGGCCAACTGTGGTGGTCAAGCACAAAAACGCACAGCACAGCAAGGTAACGACCCACAAAACGAAACACCATCCAGAAGCCCACTAAGTACATTTCTCAGGAAACTGCCTTAATCAGTCAGATCTGTCTGCCAATCACAAATCTGTCAGTTCCTTAATCTAGGTCAATAGAAGGCACATTTTCCAAAATCCATTCTTGATGAATGAATCACCCATAGACTGTAAGAAAAATGAATGTGCTTCTATTTTATGATAGTCATTATAGTTTTTGTCTTTTTGGCATGAAAGTTAAATTTTCATTGTAGATAACAACATCTAAAATAAATCTAGCAAAATATGTTTACATTAAGTATAAAATATACACCAATGTTAATTATCTTATTAATATTTAGTAATTAAATATATTAATGTATTTAAAATATGATTATTTTATTAAGATCTAAGCAAATATTAAGTGTCTTTAATTTTTGGGTAGCAAGATTAACATGATAATGATGTCAATTTTTTGTAAGCTGTTTCATAAATACATTCTACCTCCAAGTCAATGCTAACACAGACAGACAGACAGACATTCCTCATTTAATAACCAAGGTCCTTTCCTGGGCCACTAAATAAGGAATTGTATATAGCATGTACATTACAATATTCAAGGCAAAGACCTGGTCAAAGGATGCTCCAACTTGATGACTCTTTCTATTTGCCTCTTATGTGCAGTACTGTAATATATAACAGAATGCAAGAGTACAGTACTGCATGTAAGAGACAAATAATCAGCAGCACTTACTGTGCTGTACTGTAGCATTAGCCACCATGAGGCTACATTGCTCCTCATGTTCCTGTGTCCTAAATGCAGGTGGTAAAACCCAACAGTCAGTTTTCAGTCCAAACAGCAGGCCTCAGTTGAAAGTCTGAACAGTCATTAAACAGGTAGGTCACTAAACAAGGTATATCTTTATAAACTGAAAAGATTTTGGTAAGAAATATTGACATCCAAGAACTTTCAACTATTTTTTTATTTGATACTTATTAAACCTATCACCAGAAATATGCCAGTGCTTCCCATCACAGTCAGAAGTTTCCTCCAGCCTTTTACAATTTATATCCACTCAATCCCTCTTTCTTTCTTTCTTTTTTTTAACTGACAAGGATTCAACCCCTGACCTTGTCCCTATTGGGAAAGCCTTCTAACATTGAACAACATCCCCAAGACTGGCCATTTTGACGTTGTTAATAAGCTTGCATTTTTCAGAATTTTGTGATTGAGATCCCAGTATATAAACTTTCTATTTCTGGCATTTCCTAATTATAGGTATCTCACAATCCATTCACAGTTTTCCATGTATAAATTGGCTTTTACTCCATTGTATGGAGTATACTACAAATTGTTTAGTATTACTTCTGGGTGGATGTTTTTCGTTGATTACAGGCTTAAGTATTAAAAATAAAGCTGTTTGGGTATAAGTGTTTCTGTCAATACATGCTTTCTTTCTCTTAGATAAATGTCTTGGATTGGTTTGCTGGATCATATGGTAGTGATATGAACAATAGCATAAGAAAATTGAAAATATATTTTTCCAAAATTACCTTAGTTTTATAATCACATGACCAGTACCTAAGATTTGCAATGAAATTTAATTCTAACCTACACAATATTTGATGGGTATTGTTGAACTCAGTCCTGCTAGCAAGTGAATTCACAGTAATATAAATAAGTAGCAATGTGCATTCTTCTAAAGATTAATGGCCTTGAATATCAGTTAGTAAGTTTATTGAGCACACTGATATATCTCTGTGGTCAGATATTTGACTCTGTTGTACATTTTTTAATTAAGCTGTTTGTGCAGTTACTGTTGAATTGTAAAGGTGCTTTTTACATTCAAAATATAAATTACTGCATGAATATATATTTTGTAAATACTTCTTCCCTATTTCTTACCTTTTTACATTATTAGGAATATCTTTTGAAGAGCAAATACTTATTATTCTTAAACCTAACATATTGATTTTTCTTATTTTTATTTCTCTTTAAAAAATTTTGTCAAACAAAAAAAAAAATCAACATTTTCTCCGGTGTTTTCTTTAAAAAGTTAGTGTGAAGTTTAGCGATTAGGTCTAGACTTAAAGTTAATTTCTTTATGATATAAAGAAAGTATCAACAGGTTTTTGTTTGAATATCTATAATTTTCTGGAATCATCTGGTTAGAGATTTTATTTTGGACAAAAATCAAGGAGTCAGGTACTGTCTACTGCTTTATTGATCTCACTGCCATTGTTTGCGTTAATGCTGTATTGTCTGAACTACACTGACTGATTCTACCTTGAAGCCCGGTACATTCAATCTCACATTTTATTGTATTTCAAACTATTTGGCTTCTTTGATTGCTTTGCATTTCCATGTAAAATTTAGAGTTATCTTGTTAATTTCCACAGAAAATTCATTGATTTTTTTAAATGGGATCATGTTGACTCTTCACATCTATTTGATTAATATCTTTTTTTTTTTTGAGACATGGTCTCGCTTTGTAGTTCAGGCTGGCCCTCAGCTCACTCTGTAGCCCAGGCAAGCTGCTGGGAACTCAGCAATCCTCCTGCCTCTGCCTCCCGAGCGCTGGGATGACAGGTGTGAGCCACCACGCCCGGCACTGTGGTATGTGGTATTGATGGCTGGTGGGCGTGAGTCACCACACCCAGCATTCTATGTGGTTACTGGGATCGAACTCAGGACCTTGCGCTTGCGAGGCAGGCGCCGGAACCACTGAGCTAAATCTCCGGCCCTATTTGATTAATACTTTAAGTATCTTCTCATCACTGAGACCCAGTACCTGACACTTGCAAATTTAATGAGGAGAGATTTAATTTTGTTGACAGTTTATAGAGGTTTCAGTCCATAGGCTGCTGGCTCCAAGGCAGGGTGGCATGGCAGAGGAAAAACAGCTCATGGAAGTAGGAAGAAAGGCAAAAGATTGAGGGCGGGAGATAGACCCTTCCAGGCCACACCCCCAGTGACTCACCTCCTCCAACCAGGGTTCACCTCCTAAATCACATTTAGTTGTAAATTCATCAATGAACTATACAACTGCTGAGTATCACTGCTGCTCCCTATCCAATTGCACCCGAAAGATGAGCGATAGGTGGGGACCTATCAGCACATGAGGTATAGGGGACATCTAGATATCAACCATAACAGTGAGAATTGACATCTTTAAAATATTTTACCTTCTATTCTATATGTGTGGTATATACATCTATTCATTTATTTAGTATTTAATTTTTAAAAGCAATGTTAATAGAGAATTCCATGTACAGGCCCCTGAACAACTTTTTCAAAAGTTACCTTTAAATATTTCATAGCTTTTGATGTTAAAATAAACATCACTATATAGGAGACCCCTGCAGTAGGTTTTGTTCTCCTGCTTGGTACTAAGGTGCAAGGATGAGGGGGGGAAAAAAAAACCTGAAAGGCAGAACTGAAGGAACAGTGAAGTGGGAGCCAAGACAGCCAATGCTGAGCAACTAACAGAGGCACTGTCAATCCAAGCCACTGATTTTCACTAGGAATCAACTGGAGTAAAGGCAAGATATTTGGAGAGTGGAACTACACTACCTAAGAGGACATGCAGTCATGCGGTTTCTATGGAAATCAGTGCAGGCAAGGCTTGTAAAGGAACATGATAAGCACTCTTGAATTAGGAACAGAATAGACAAAATAGATGACTATAATTAAATCCTTGTCTTGAACTCAGCTACTACTACCTCAGATTGAGACCCATAGCTGCACAGGCCCTTCTCTGGTCTCATCTATGCCCATTAGTGGGAAGGTCATGCTGACCTTCACACTACCTCTGTGCCCATGAGGTGTTTCTGTGAGTCCCTTAACTTCAGTCAGATTCACTTCTTAAAATAAGTTAAATGAAGCACTTAACTCTTGACATCTTGGACTGCTTACAGCATGCTTTGGGCATAGTCAATATTGTCGTTCCCTGTGCCATTGTTTTCAATTTATTTTTTTTATTTTAAAAGCCATATTTGGTTATTTTTTATGTATTGCAAACCCATAAACTCAACATCACTTTTAGAGGATCATTACTTTATTTAGGTTTTCTACAAAGTGACCCTTCAGAGAAAGAAGAGACTTTATTGCCTCTTGTGCTATATTATGTTAATAATTTATTTTTATTTCCTGATAATACTGAAGAGATATCCAATAAGATGTGTTGAGAGAAAATATTTTTGTCTTGTTCCCAGACTTAGTGGAAAAGCATTCAATCTTTAATCAGTAAGAATGATATATTCTGTGGGTTTTAAGAAGATACTTTTGGCAGGTTCAGATTTCCTTTGGAGTTTTCATTTGCTGTGAATTTTCCTCATATTTTAAGACATCATCTTGTGTACCATGAAAAAGTGTTTTGTCAATTTAAGAAATTTTAAAAAAAATATAATGCGGTCAGGAAAACATCTTAAGCATACAAAATATTTGTTGCACAAATGTAAGCAGATGCCTTCTCTAGCTAGTCACCCTTCTCTTTTTGGAGCAGGAGGAAGACATGCTTATAATGGATATTTCACTTATAGATGTAAACTTTTATCATAAAAGGCCTGTAATTTCTCAAGATAACCAGTTTAAAATAACCATACATCAAATAGGCATATTATGGGTAATATATTCTTGTTTCCTATAGTTGTATTTTGGGGTAATGTATAATGATGTCTTTATGAGACTTCTTTTTTGTCCTGTGACATATTCTCTTATCTTTTGTTCCCTGTCTTTGTATTCAGTGAATAAATTTTACTGTTCAAGTGTATACCTTTTGTTACTAATTAGTACATCTCAGAATTATTTTAATGCTTCTTTTACAGTTAATAATATATATGTGTGCCAGCTTTTCTATCACAAGACAAGATATCTGACACCTGCAACTTAAAAGAAGAAAGGTTTAATTTCTCAGGACTTCTGTATGTGGTTAGCTGGCTCCAGAGCAGGAACATTATGGTTCAAGGGGAGGTTGGAACGAAGCTTCTTAGTTTATGCT
The DNA here is from genome assembly GCA_004025085.1 of Thryonomys swinderianus. NCBI lineage: Eukaryota > Metazoa > Chordata > Mammalia > Rodentia > Thryonomyidae > Thryonomys > Thryonomys swinderianus. The sequence goes on from PVIC010019653.1 coordinate 11,443, forward strand.
GACCAGGATACAGTGTCGGGGAAGAATGAACAGGAAGCCATCTACTATATCCAAGACCATACCTCTGTGATCCACCCAGATACATCCAGAACTATGCTTTACTAATGTACTAGACATTTGTTAATCCAATGAGTTTGATATATCATAATTAACAGTCGCAATCCAGCTCTTGTCAAATTCATACCCAAACATATCTTCTTAAACCACATTTAGTCTCTAAGTTAAGACAGTAACAAAGTGCAATTTTTCCTTTCCCAAAGTTGCAAAGATTCCAGGCTTTGTTTTGTTTTGTTTTGTTTTTGTAGTACCGGGGATCAAACTCGGGCCCTTGTACACCCAAGGTTGGCATGATATCACGAGCTAAATCCCCAGCCCTAAAGATTCCAGTGTTTTAAAAGCTGAAGTCCAGAGCCAGGCGTGGTGGCTCACACCTGTCATCCCAGCACTCGGGAGGCAGAGGCTGGAGGATTGCTGAGTTTGAGGCTTGCCTGGGCTACATAGTGAGCTCAGGGCCAGCCTGAACTACAAAGCGAGACCCTGTCTCCAAAAAAAAAAAAAAAAAAAAAAAAAATGCTGAAGTCCAGATACTCATGGTAAACTCTCACTATGAACCTCTAGGATAGTGATGATGAAACTTTAGAGACCAAGTGCCCGTAATGCAAATGAAAATCCACTTATTTATCACAAAGTGCTAATACCGCAATGAAATCTGAATATTGAGGTTTTAATTAAAGGGAAAAAATGGATACCCAATGCTCAGTTGCTGGGGAAACCTGGCTTGCATGCCGACAGAGAGATGTCTGTGGGCCCACTGTGGCATCTGTGCCACAGGTTCACCACCACTCCTCTAAAATATTTTAAAACAGGTTGCATAATCCCCAAACACAATGATACAAGATAAATATTCCATTTCCAAAAGGCAGGAATGAGGGGGAAGAAACAAACCAAAGCATGGTAAACACTGAACCATAGCTTCTTCTCCAGCATCTGGGGCACATAGTGACAAAATGTGAGTCCCAGAGGGCATAGAAAGCTCACTCCTGTGGCCTTACTTACTGTAACCCATAAGGCTTTCCCTTAAGATGGCTCCATTCACAGCCCCAAGCTTTCTTTGCTTAACAAACCACATTCCTGGCATGTCCAATTTCCTGAAGTATCCGCTGCACACAGGGCTACATCCTCAGAGCTTGGTGCATTACTCTCTCAAGAATTCCTTGTTTAGCCGGGCATGGTGGCTCACGCCTGCAATCCCAGCACTCAGGAGGCAGAGACAGGAGGATTGCTGAGTTCGAGGCTTGCCTGGGCTACATAGTGAGCTCAGGGCCAGGGCCACTGACCTACAGAGCAAGACCCTGCCTAAAAAAAAAAGAATTTCTTGTTTAGCCTCATAGGCTTTCCTTTGCAATTTAGGTTGAAGCCTCTCTGACCCCCTCTTGCATTCTGCATGCCAGTAAACCCAGCATCATATGAACAACATGCAAACCTGCTGTTCATGGAAGCACTAACCAGCCCACCTTGAACCATACCTGCAGTGGCCTCTGAATGCCTGTACGGTTGAGTGAGGTGCAACGAATCCTAGAGAAGCAATTCCCTCATGTGGGATCTTCAAGGCCTTTGTCCTTAAAGGAAGTGTTGACACTTCTGCGCCCTTGAGCTGGCCATTGGTAAAGACTTGATTCTCGGCTGGCCTATAGGCATCTATCTTCTTGCCCCTGTAGGAAGTTCTAATGTGCCATTTTCTTTATCAGCCACTTTTCCTTCAGCCATAGCTTTGCATGTGGCCCCTTGTAGACCACAAATAAAGCTTTTCCAAATTTTCTGCTCCATCTTTTACCTCTGATTCTCACTATAAACATGGTTAAAAGTAGAGAGTGGGACACAGCTTATAAGCTTAATGTTGAGTTATCTTGAAATTTCCTCCAACAGAATAATTAGTCCACTGCCCTTAATTTGGGTCTCCTGTTAGGTTTCAGATTATGGGAAAAATATAGACAAAATTCCTGCCAGAATGTAATGCACACATGACCCTTAGCGGAACCATCAATGGGATCCTTGCTCAGCTGAAACCTTGCGGCACTGGCCTCTGCTCCCTGCATGCCTATCTGCATTCTGATCCTCTGAGCTTTGACCAGAAATCAGACCATCCTTGGGCTCTTTGCCCACCTCCTCCAAACCTTTCCAAACTCTTCCTGCAAATTAGTTGCAAAGGCTTCTAAACATATGGTCAGATTAGTCACAACAACAACCTCCCTCCTCTGATACCAATTTTCTCTATTAGTCAGCTTTCCCATCACTGGACCATATCTGACACCCACAAGTTAAAGATGGGAAGTTTTAATTTGGCTCATGACGCCAATCCGTGGTTGGCTGGCTGCAAGGTGGAAATATCATGACAAAAGGATGTGGTGGAAGAAAGCTTCTGAGTGTGTGGCAGCTGGAAAACCATGCCTGTAGTACAAGAAAAGAGTGTCTGCATGACAAGGTTGTTAACCCTCAATGTACCCAGTCAAGCACAACTTTCTTCATAATGAAACACACCAAGAGAAGAGGAACTAAAGTAAGTTTCAGAAACATCCAATGGCCAGCCTCTGCAAGACCCACATCCTGACACTTTGGGAAGATGTCTAAAAGTCTGAAGCCACTGTTTTAACCTCACAACTACATTGGGTTCCAGGTAAAGCAGAGATTTGAAGAGCATCCCATCATGAGTTTATCCTCCTACATTGGAACAATTGTCACATGTTGGAAACTGAGCCCCTACCCCCCCACACACACACACACATCAGGAATTGTCATCTCATACGGCAAAGCGCATCGCATGCTCAAGTGGTGAGCACTTGCCCAGCATTTCTCAGATCAGATCCTGAGCTACTGATTAACCGAACCATGGCCCAACTGGTATGACCTGAAGAAAACAAACTCCTCAGCTGTGCGAACTCCAAAGCCTTGCCTTTGTTCACCCTTCCTATAAAACCCCAAAGTTCCTATCAGTCCCTCAAATATAGACCTTGAACTTCTCTGTGCTTACCGGTGGATCATGCTGATTCAATCTCCTTTTCTCCTGTCCTTCACCGTGGCTCATCTTCCTGACTGGTGATGTGGAGCGGGGGTCAAGCCTGGTCTACTGGGGCCCTGAAGTCAAGGTTTTTGTCTTCAAACAACAATCACAATTTAATAGCAGTCACAAGTTGGGTAGTTTTAGGCTTAAGAGCTGTTTCTTCAGGTGTATATGGAGATCGATGAGTCTCAGTTAATTTCTTCCCATGGAGATTACTGGGTAGATTTACAAAGCATACCCGGATATCTACAGCCACCTTTGTATTCCAAGGACTAATGGTGTTTATCTATGTAGGATGTTTGGGGACTCATTTGCAAATCCATCAATATAAATATGAATTTCAGCAAGTCTTAGAATTATCAATAGCAGCTACATCTTCTTAGGCCCTATGCTTTATTTTGTCAGCAGCAGTATTGTTTTGGAATAAGGCTGAACATTTTTAAGGAAATTCAGTCTTTATGGCTAAGTGTAGGATTTTCTGAAGAACATACAGCTGAGGTTAGTAAATTCTAACTATTGACAAATGAAACTGGAGATTATAGCTGCAAGGTCACAGCTAGGGAACAAATTCATAAAACTGACAAATTTTCTCTTTAACTCTTAAACCAGATATAATAATCAGAAATAAACGTGTAGGTTATAATCCCATTTAGACTCCCCCTTCCAAATTATGAAAGATAAGTTATTATGTAAAAGTCTTGTGTGATGAATGCTATGAACCAAAAAGAAAGTATTTTTTTCCTAACTTGAATTCTTTAGCTGTGCCTGCCCTATCTCCTGTCAGCCTTCAGGTACAAGCCAATCAGGATGCAGAGCAGGGTTTATGGGCTGTGACCAATACAGCACAGACAAATGTTCTTTGGAAAATTACTCTTAAGAAGGAAAAGGGAGACATGGGCCATAGCATCTGGGTGGCAAATATAGATACATTATGGATACAATAAATGATTTTATGTGAAGGAGTAAAATGTGTAGGGAATAAGATAATAATAGACTGCCAAGTATATAACTGACAGTATTTCTCATACTAGAAAACAGTTCATACATGGCTAAATTATTAGTAAATATCCCCTAAGATTTCAAAAATGGCAACTGAAAAACCTCCTGACAATAGCTTTTAGTTATTCTTGCTTTAAAACATTTTCTAATGCTGCATGTAAAAAAATAATGTAATACTCTACAAAAAGAGTTGAATGATTCATGAATTAATAATAGCACTGTCTAAGGGCAGTCGCTGTGATTCATCTGACATTTAGTTTGATAAATAGCATACTTTGCAATCCATAATTGTGAACCAAAAAAACCACCTAAAGTAAAATAAAATAATTCTGCTATTTAATATCTGTAGCATGGCTGAAGCTAATTTTCAAAGTTTAGATATTAAATGTATGAAAACAAAGGAAAAAAGTAAATTCTAAATAGCCCACAATTAAAATGAAGTTTAAAATAGTATTTCTTTATTTCTGTACTGCTCTGGAATAACTATACATCAAATGTCAATGCCAGTAGGAATTATAGGCATGATAATGAAGATCAGTTTCATGCTAACAAAATCTTGAAGTAAGAGTCAGGGTGTTTAAATTAGATCACATGATGAGCAAACTGAAGAAAATTTAAAAGGTTCTTTGTGATAAGTGCTTTTATAAATGACCCAATTTGACATCAACCATTTTCTTTTTTTTAAATTGATTTTCATGGTACATTTTATTTGTACACTATGATCACAATTGACATTGAGAATTTGTACCAGTATATGACATGACTGAATTCTCATTTTTTCCATCTACTAAACAATATTTTGAGAATTTTTAATTGTGAAGTTACGTTTCTCATCCATTTTCTCCCATACAAAGCTCTTGTATACAACAAGGCTTTTACCCTCACATTCACAAATATCTATCAAAGCACTAGCAATTACCTGGGCTGTAGTTGCTCCATGAAACTTGTACGATTGTTTTTTCATTTTATGGATTTAAAAAAAAAAAACTAGGGCAAGATACATTTAGTAAGTAGCTAAAATCCACACAGTGAATATAAGACAGAGCCCAGAAATAGCCTGACTCCAAAGTCTTTCTGTTTTTTCATAAACCATCCTTCTGATATTTTGTGCTCATTCCTCAGGTTTTTGTTTTGGTTTCTGGTACTGGGGATCAAACTCAGGACCTTGCGCTTGCGAAGCAAACATGGTGCCACTGAGCTAAACCCTGGCCTAGTACTTTTAATATTTGTCTTTGTATGTACTACTTTTTCTTACAACTGTAGATATGCTTTAAAATTTAAAATACAAAGATTTTAAAACAATTGAAACTTAAGTCAGATTCAAAAGTCAAATTTCTTTCATTGTAAAATTGTACCTACAAAGAAAATTTGAAAGTAGCTTTAATGTCAGGGCCAATAGCTATTTTCTTGGAGATATAATTCAAAAACTAATATAAATACTGCTAAAAGATAAAAACAGAAGGGTTACAAAGGTAAAAGAAGTAAAGCAGATCTTAAGCATACAAAAAAGATACTAAACACACAAGACAAGTTGTAAGTTCTTAAAATGCAATTAAAGATGCATAGAATTTGTTTGAATAATTAATGTCTTGGAAGATCCATGTGACCCAATAAAATACAAAGTGTTCAAGGATATGGAGGGGTGAGGGCAATTTTCCTTTCACCCTTTGAAGGTTTGACATTTGAGTCTCCTGTGATGAGGAAAAATAACTCCCAAACCTGTTAGACGTCAGATGTGCTAAGTTCGTGACTCCTGGATATGAAGAAGGAATTTTAAGGACAAAGGAGGTTAAGTGTAGGAGAGGACTGAGAGAAAGCTCTGGTGAGACAGGAGGAGACCCAAACTGGGTTTCCGTGGAGGACTTTTCTCCAAGGGCACTTTATCCAGCAACATCACAGTCTGGCCCAATGTCCCATCCGGCTCGCTCCACCCGGCGCTGCTGCTCATCTCTAGGGCAGCTCTCAGTGCTCAGCTCTAGCATCTCCCTCTGGAGGCCCGGCTCTTTCCAGATCCACCTCCAGGCACAATTCTGGTGTGCCTCCAGGGCCAAATCCCTTTCTGACTGCTTAACCATTTCTATCTAACTTATTTTATTTTTAAATTGTATCATTGGTACATTTTATATATATATATACATATACACATATATATACATGTATATATATACACACACACACACATATATATATACACACACATATATATACACATTATGATCACATTCAGTACTGAGAGTTTGCACATAGACGCAACACATCTTGGTTCTCATAATAATTTCTAATTTAGCTCTCTATGATACTATGAAATTAACTGACAATAGACAAATTAACAGAAAAAAAACCATATTGTGTGCAAGTAGATGGAAGCCGCATTAAAACATGAGACCCAAAGTAGGGCCAGATTATTAGAGTTTATGTAGTTCCCTAAACAGCAGGAAAGAACAGGGATTGGGGGGGGGTAGGTGGCACTGGGTCATGGAAGGGTGATGGATGAATTGCATGATGAACAAAGGGGTCCTATTGTGCCATAAAGTCTCAGGGAGCAGTCCCAAATTATCAGTGGTATGACCTTTTGTCAAGCTTTTCTTAAAATTAATCTTCCCTTTCTGAATAGATGATAGAAAAGGAACTCATCACAACTGAATTTGTTCTGGAGCAGCTTCTTTAGTTGGGAAGTGAGAGGAAGCCTCCAGAAGGCCAAAGGGCAGGAAGAGCCCTGAGAGATAATGGGTGGAGTAGGCGAAAGCCAAAGAGCCCCTGGCTTTGAGGCCTTTCAGTCTATAGTGCAAAATACTCACATATGTAATTCGGCATACTGTTTTCTAAGTGCCAAGGTATATTAAATTGGCTTAATAAAAGAAATGTATGTAGATCTAAAGAACCTGGTAGCTTCATATAGAGTACAAGAGAAACACAACTGAGCTAATGCATAGAGAAATGCGTAAGAGAAATGTAATTGACCAATAAACATGAAACTTTTTTTTTTTCCTTTTGAGACAGGGTCTCGCTTTGTAGTTCAGGCTGGCTCTGAGCTCACTATGTAGTCCAGGCAAGCCTCAAACTCAGCAATCCTCCTGTCTCTGCCTCCTGAGTGCTGGGATTACAGGCATGAGCCACCACGCCCGTATGTGGTATTGATTGCTGGTGGGCGTGAGTCTCCACACCCAGCATTGTATGTGGTTACCGGGGATTGAACTCAGGACCTTGCACTTGTGAGGCAGGCGCCGGAACCACTGAACTAACCTTCTGGCCCCAACATGAAACTTTTATTTCAAGAAAAAAAATTTTAAATCGGATAACCAAGTGATAAAAGAATAAAAATAGTTACTATGCAATGTATTATCTTCAAAGTAGTTACTCAAGGCAGAAGACAAAAGTCAAAAACATTCGTACAGGGCCAGAGATTTAGCTCAGTGGTTCTGGCACCTTCCTCGCAAGTGCAAGGTCCTGAGTTCAATCCCCGGCAACCACATACAATACTGGGCGTGGTAACTCACACCCACCAGCAATCAGTACCACATACCACAGTGCCAGGCATGGTGGCTCGCGCCTGTAATCCCAGCTCTCGGGAGGCAGAGGCAGGAGGATTGCTGAGTTCCAGGCTTGCCTGGGCTACATAGTGAGGCCAGCCTGAACTACAAAGTGAGACCCTATCTCAAAAATAATAAATAAATAAACAAATAAATAAATAAATAAAAGATTCTTACAAAGAGAAGCAAACAGAATAGAGCAGAAAACTTTCAACAAACTAAGAGCATTAATATGAATAAAACAAGTGAACATGCATATTAAAATATTTTTGAATCAATAGAATATATAACTTCTGGAAATTTTTAATCTTTTTAATGTATAATAATGATCAATTTATTTTTTTCTTATTTGTTTAAAGTGGGAGAATAAATCCTTACTGCCTTAGTCTTTTTGTGCCCAAGAATAGACATACTCTAATAGAATATTTTAATAGCTAAAGGGGGAATAAGTGAAGATTAAACTGTCACAACATTTTTGTATTGTTCAGAATTAATGTAACTTTTCAGGCTGAAAGAGAATAATCCTAGGTGGAATCACTATTGAAAGGATCATTAAAAAATAATTATAAACTAGATAACAAATTTAAATGAGAAAAAATAGACTATACATAAAAGTATATGCAAATGGCTCTGTTTTTTAATTATACAGGATCTTCAAAAATAGGCCATAAAAACATTAATCTGAAAGAAAAAACTGAAAACTTGGATCTTATTTAAATTAAAAATACTTATCCATCAGTAAATATTAGATAATTGCACTCTGGTTTATGATGCAATAAGAGATACTTTCTTAATTTAAATAACTGAAATGAGGGAAAATATATGGAACAATGGTTTTAAGGCCTCAGACCATTGGCAACAAAATGACCCCTGAGATACCTGCAGTGAACTGAGCTGTTTACTTGAACTTTGAGGAGGAAACACCTTCATACAATGTCAAAGCAAAATCTGGACTTCTAAGAGTGAGATAGGACAGGAAGAATAAAGATAAGCAAAGGAGAAAAGAAATCACAATTGTAAAATTGTACTTTTAAGACAAATTGCAGCTCCAGAGCAAAAATTATTCTATCTCTTCATTTCTTCCAGAAAATTCATTCAAAAAAATTCCAAAGGGCCTGGGCTCCATAGTGAGCTCAGGGCCAGCCTGAACTATAAAGCGAGACCCTGTCTCAAAAAAAAAAAAAATTCCAAAGGGCCTTACAGACAGATAAGCATCTTCCCATGCTTTTCGCCTGTAAATCATGGTTTTTATATGGAATTCACACTTTTCACGGAGGAGTGGCCTATCCTGTTTTACCTATAAAGTGAACCTTCAACTATGAATAGGTCATCCTTCTTCTTCTATAAAATGGGCTTTTCCCTTATGAATGGGCTACTACTTCCACTTGTAAATAGACCAGTACCTTCCACTAATTGCAAAGGCTACCACCTTTCACCTGTACATCGAACTCCCTTTTTCCATAGGCTTTCTCTCCCCAAGCCATGTAAATACACTCAGCTTAAGGCAGTTTGTCTCTCTTGAGGCCCCACATCCTATTGAGTGTGTTTTTAAAATTCTTCCTAATTAACACGTTGATGCTTCCTCTGATGTATCTCAAAGATTCTTTTTCTGTGATGGAAACCAGGGAACTTGAAATATGCCTTGTAGGCGAGGTGAGTCCAGGTTTTTCACCTCCATGCTGGATAGCTTCCTAAAGTGTTATCCTATAAAAAGAGAACAAGTTATTTAGAATTAGAAGGAGGTATACTTAAGAGGAAGGAGCTGCACATACAGACGCATGTGCAAAAGAGTGAAAGCACATGCAAGGGCTGAGATCTGCAAAGAGGTCCTCTCAAGCTTTGGCTTATTGTTTTATAGAGATGTGAAGAAATGATCCTAATCCCAGAAAAGAACAACAGATACGATACAAATGACAAGAGGTGTACAGGTCTGGGAAATGTTAATGATCTTATTAGCAAGAGTGAAAATTTCTGCTGAAGATAAGGCATCAATACATAAAGTCCTAAAACCAAATTTTCCTTATTAGTAGGATTAAATATTGGTATCGATGCATTCTAAGAATGGTCCAAACCACATCTTGAAAGTCATAGTACTTATAAAAAATGTAATTAAATGACAAATTTAAGCCCAATGTTACTTATAGAAAAAAATAAAAGCAGATGAGCTGTATACTTAAGAAAACAACAGTTATGAAATTAAAAAGCAAATCATTATTCATAAATATAAGAAAATATGATTAATAACCATGGAAAAAGTAGTGGATTCTAATAAAGAAATGTCACAGATCTAAAAAGAGTAAAAGAATTAGTAAAATTAGCTATTACAAATGTGAACCATATGTTAAAAAGAGGAATATGTGCACCAGGCGTGGTGGCTCACGCCTGTAATCTTAGCACTCAGGAGGCAGAGGCAGGAGGATTGCTGAGTTTGAGGCTTGCCTGGGCTACAGAGTAAGCTCAGGGCCATCCTGAACTATAAAGTGAGACCCTGTCTCAAAAAAAAAAAAAAAAAAAAAAGAGGAATATGTGGATATGACAAGAAAAGATGGAAAACTAAAATTATACTAGAGATAGAAAGTACAAGGAATAAGAAGAAAAAGTATTCTAGATAGAGTTGAAACAAATCAGATAATGGAAGTGATATAGTTAATAATTTAAACATGTTCAAAATAACATTCAGAGATGGTCCAAGAGAAACTAAGAGATAAAAACTGACTACTAAACATAGAAATAAAAGATTTTAGAAAAGGAATAAATAAAGCATTGGGGAGCTGTAAGATAGGAGTAGGCAGTGCAAGTATGCATCACTAATGTGCACAGAAAAGAGGAAAGAATGTTATAAAGTGAAAAACTATGACAATCAATAAACACTAATGAAAAATAAAATAAAACTAGAGTGAAATAAATAATAATCAAATTTCTGAAGCAACTATAAAGTCTTAAAAGCTGTCAGTGGAGGCTGAAAGAACACCCTGAGTCCATATGAGATCAGGTGTGTTCAGGGTGGGATGGCCATAAACAAACACCTTAATTAGAGAAGAATAAGATCAGAATAATAGCAGATTCTCCTTAGGAATTACTACAGGCACAGAAATGGTAAAGCAATACTGTAAAATCCTGAAAAAATAAGATGGCTACAACATAGAACTCAATAGAGCATTTTATAAAAATATAACATAAAGACTTTTATTTTAGAGAATATGAGCTCATTCCATGGTAATGTACTACTACTTAGGAATGTTTAAGGAAGGTTTCCAGAGAGAAGGAAATCTTTAGTAGATAAATTTAGATCTATACAAATTGATGTTTTGTACTACATAGAAAGAGAAAATACATAATGAGAAATCACAATCATAAAATAAATTATTTTCTCCTCCAAAAAATTTTTCTTACTTATTGGCTAGGAGGAAAATAAATATCATTCCAAATTCAATAATAGAAATGAAAAAAGTATAAAAATATTTACACAAAAGAAGGCTGGCAAACAAGGAAATAAGCAACAAATAGCAATTTAAACAAAAAAAGCAGATTTAAACCTCATTCTGCTGACAATTTAAATCATCTAATCATTCCAATTAAAAATCAAAAACTTGCCGGGCGTGGTGGCTCATGCCTGTAATCCCAGCACTCGGGAGGCAGAGACAGGAGGATTGCTGAGTTCAAAGCTTGCCTAGGCTACATAGTGAGCTCAGAGCCAGCCTGAACTACAAAGCGAAACCCTGTCTGGTTCACTTATGATTTGCTAATAGAGTTGTAAAGTGGTATGACTATGGGAAACAATACAGCAGTCCTTCAGGAACTATACACGTCCTTACTACACAGTCCAGCTATTGTACACAGCCACCACAGCATTTAGTTCAGAAATAAAAATAGAAACATCTTCATCCAGCATCTGAGTGTGAACAGTAATATAAAGAGTCAAAAAACTAGAAAAAACTAAGGACTGGGGATTTAGCTCAAGTGGTACCGTGCCAACCTTGGGTACACAAGGGCCCAAGTTGGATCCCTGGTACCGTAGATCCGAGAGACGAACACTACAAATAGAGAAGACACTGCCAAAGCTCGTCCTGGAATGGAAAAAAAGGAGAGGCTAGAACAATTTTGCCTCCTTGTACCAACCAGAACCTGTGGGAGGGAATCTCAGTCGGTGCAGTTGACTGATGTTGGTTTCCCAGAGCATTTCAGTATGACCCCAAAGAGCCAAGAAATGACCAGCAGTAAACAACGAATATTGGCAGAATGCAGAGTCTACAAGATAAACTTGTCCAGTGCACTGTTTTCTGTAAACTCAGTGGTATGTGTCTCTTTGAGAACAAAACTACATTTTGTCACAATCATCCTCACTTAGTTCATCCCCTGTCCTCTGAAAAATAATTACTTGAACTTATTTTGTTTTCCCTATTTTATTTTTAAAAGATACATGTCTCAGTTTTTCAAGTTTGAGTCAAAATGAGAGAGGGCTAAGAAAAAAGAAACCAGGTATTTTTCTGTAAATGTAAAGAAAATATTTCCCTATGTAACTTGTCTTTTAGAATTTAATGCTTTTATTTTCAACCTATAATCCAGATAAGCTAAACAAGTACTTAGATTAATCATGGATAAGATGAAGGGTAAAATAAACATATAATGGAAAATTCACTTTCACCTATTTATACTTTGAATTTACACAGTCTGACTGTTGCGGTGCCTTTGGAAGTTGTGTTTTACTAGAGATTTCCCTCCTGCAGTGAAAACAATTTTGCAATATTGTGCAAAAATGTATGAACAGATATTTTCTATCTGCCAAAGAGAATAATATATAACGATTAAGGTTTGTACAAGTGTCTCCTCAAAAGCCCATGTTTAAAGATTTTATCACCTGTCTGCAGCAGTACTGAGAAGTAAATTTTTAAACTTTGAAGACCAATGGGGAAAAGCTAGATCACAGTGTATGTGTGTGTGTGAGTGTGTGTGTGTGTGTTGTGTGCGTATGTGCACATGTACTCTTAAAGCCAACACTGGGACCTCCAACCCATTTTCCTTCTCTTTGTTTCCCCGACCCCTTTGTTTGTTGACCCCTGGGAAGTGAGAGGTTTCCATGGTAACAAGGCTCCCAGTGTGATACAACACTTTACCTTAGGTTCAAAAGCAGTGAAGATAACTGACCACAAATCGAAACCTCCAAATCTAAAACATAAAATAAACCTTCTTTCTTTTAATTTGATTATCTCAGGCATTTTGTCATAGTAATGGAAAGCTAATGCAACAATTTACAGTTTACTAAGTTTACTCTGATTTTACGAAAGATTTCATTTCTTTTAGACAGTTGAATAAATCTTGATATGCATATAAGACTAGATTTTATCTACTTAATGGAGTATTTTAAAACTTTTAAGCCACTACTTTTAAAATCTCTAAATATCTCTTATCATGGGCATATGCAGTTAAACAAATTTTTAGAAAATATAAATGATAACTATTGACTAAAATATGCCTTTTTAAAACTTTTTAAATAAAAAAATTAAAAATATGATTCCTCTAATCTAAATTCTAATCAAATGTCTGTGAAGGGAATTCAGTAATTTAAATTAAAGCTATCTTATGAATGTGTATATCAAAGTTATACTTATTAGTACTAATTAGATTAAGTCTTAATTAAATCTCAGTTATTCATAATAGAAATTTTAGATATCATTAAAACTACATGCCAGAAGTAATTACCAAAAAAAAAAAAATGTAGTTTTGACAATCTTGCAAAAGGCACACTGCAACATAACTTTTATTTTACACTCGATTGTGTTACTTTATATCACATTTTTGGGAATGGTAAATTTGAGAATCAGCCATCTGAGACAATCTTTTTTCTCTCAAAATAAAAATGAAACAAGCCAAATCACAAGCCCATCTAATCGAAGCACCTACTAAGAAGTAAAATCTTAAAGAGCAAGAATTATGGTAGGCAAGACATTCACAAGACCGTTTCCCCTCATCTCTACCCCAACTTTTATCCAGTAACAAGAATGGAAACACACAAAGCAAGAGCCATAAAAAATAATGCAGTGTAACTCTAACTTTGTAAACAAAGATAATGCCTGCACATTATAGAGCAGATTCAGATTTAGAATTATTTTACAATACTAGTTTGGGGATTGTTTTTAATGATGTAAATAGTCCAAAGTAATGAAAGCATTACATAAGTAGTGTCTAAAAAATCCTATCAGTATTGAAGGTAAACTGTTTTGATTTGAAAAGCATATATTTTTCTCTAAGGCTTAGTTTACATTAAGATGCAATAAAATTATTCACCATTTCTCTTAAGAGAATAAGTATGTATTGCCTTCTCCTTCTCTGATGGTAATTTATTTTTATCTCAATATATTGAGGGTAAAGAAGCAATCTCATGTTGATGATTGCTGATACTCCCACACACACAAAAAAAGTTGTGGCAGCTGAACCAGTGCAAATAATTATGTCATCAGACCAGAAGTGCACAAATCAGAATTTTTGCCATTATCAAACTTTATCAGTTGTGTCAAAGACAGAAGCAAAGTAAAGATACAGATGAAGTTGAAAGAAGGGAAGACATGTGCTCCTGTTCTTCCCCAGTTAGGACATGTGCTCTCTAGTCTAAACTTGTGAGACTTTTAAAATTGGGTGGAGGATAAACCTACTTGATAATTGTCGTGAAAAATGAAAAGGCTACCTGCCTTAGACATAAAATCTACCTGAGGTATAAACTCAGAAAATGATAACCTCATGTAAGCATGTCTAGAAGTATTTGCCCATAAAAGTTTGTAACTCTTTAGAAATCAACCACCAATAGGAAAGTCCCTTCGTTTAGTAGAACTGAAAATTAACAACACAGCCATTGTATTTGTTTGCTGGGGAGCAAATTTCTCAAACTTCTATCAGTTACAAAAGAAATGTATCGTCTCATAGTCTCAAAGCTAAAAGCCTGAGTGTAACATGTTGTCAAGGCCTCTGGGAGGGGCCTAAAGGAGGCCCCTTCCTGGGCTCTGCCTGACTTCTGGACCCCCTTTGGTGTTGGCTGCTTTATGGGAGGACCCTTCCTCTGTCCCTGTCTTCACACAGCCCTTCCCCTTCGCGTGTGTGAGCAAACACCCCTTCCTTTACGACAGTAGTTACTGCCTTCATTTTGCATCAAACATCCTGCATGTTACGGAACACAGGATCAGAAATCCAAAAGTAGTGTTAGTATTTTGCATAAGCTGTATGTAACAGTAACGTCACGAATTTTTTCAGAGTCATTATGGCAAAATAAAAAAAGACAAGAGACAAAATAATGTACAGATCATTCTTAAGAACTGATTTCATGATAACATAAGACTCATGCCAGAATGCCCCAGTTCCACTGACAGGCTCCTCATTTTTCCAGAAGATTTAAGAAGTATTCAGCTATGTGTGATGTAGCTGAGGGGAATTTCATATTCTCATATAACAACATATGTGATCTCTACTGTAAGTGGTGAATGCTGTTATTTTTAAATAGCTTTCACATGTAAAACAATTCACCATGGAAATAAATTTCTTCTCCTTTAGAGATGTCAAAGCTCTGATTATGCTACATTGTCTAAAAAGCTCCTCAAAAAAACTCAACATCCAATTCTAATATTAAAAAATCTTATTCAAAAACAAAACAAAAAGCCAGGTATGGTGTCTCATGCCTGTAATCCCAGTACTCAGGAGGCAGAAGCAGGGGGATTGCTGAGTTCCAGGCTTGCCTGGACTACACAGTGAGCTCAGGGCCGGCCTAAACTACGAAGCGAGACCCTGTCATAAATAAATAAATAGATAAATAAATAATTATTTTATGGAAATCCCACAATTCTGTTTCTTTACCTACTTTAAATGGTAATAGCAAAAATAATATTAGATCTTTATCTCTCACTGACAGATAAGTTTATCTTTAATAAATAAAGATTAAGTTGATTTCATTTAAACCATATCAACTATTATATTATAAAATATAGGCAATAATGACTTAAAGAAATAACTATGTGAAAATATTTAGATGATGATGTACGATTAGTACACAAATGCTCAAATTTTAGGAAAATTCTCAGTATTAATATTAAACTGACTTTTTAATTTAAATAGCATTTTCTCTAATATTTCTTAGTCAAATATTCTTTGTTTTCAATAAAATATGTTTCTCTGGAACAAAAGTAATCAACTCTAAGAGGCTATTTAATGATAACTATCCTAATAGCAAGACCATAAAAATAAGAAAAATACACGTACCAAAATAACTTGGACACTTTTTCAGTGTTTATTTTGAATGAATTGACCTCCTGGAATTGTCCTACACATTCATGGTAAATTCGTATCCTTATTAGTACTACTCATGTCTGTGTGAAGAGCAGCTTGATTCCAAACCAAACCTAAGAGGTGGAGCAGTTTCCTTTATGACCCTTGAGGGGGCATTCATACGGAAGCCACCTTTGCCCCCTGTCCACTCGGCATTCATTGGTCAAGTCTAGGCCTCCTAATAGTAGCTGTGCAGACTTCTCTGAGTACTCTGGTCTCTGCTGTTTCAGTACAACTGTACATACCCCGTGTGTCCAAACTACCAAATCAACCACACATGATATTCATCCTAAATTTTAATTCAGGTGCTATAAGTTGAGATTTTAAGTTTATAAAATTCCTCTTAGTTACAATTCAGATAACTTGGTAACATACAAACTAGTTTTTAAAAGTTTTATGATGAAGCCAGTCTATCATAAAACTTTGCATGATGATATCTTTATAACATGCCTGCATTCTATAGAAAAGAAATTCCAGATAGTTCATTACACTTTTTTTGTCTCAGTCACACAAGATGGTCTAATAAATTTTTAAAAAGAATTTCAAAAACTGTTTGATTTAAATACGTAAATTTGTAGCAGCTCAGATAAGTCAGAGAACCCTCAGACTCTATTTCTGGACACAGAGTTCTGTCTGGAGAGGATATTTTTTTGAAAATGATCTATAGTTTCCTACTGTGGGAGACAGTTGAAACTAAATTCTGGTGATGAAAAACATATCAAAGAAAAGAACAGTGGTCTCGCAAAACTCATGCTACCCTGAAATAATTTTTAATGAACTTCATTCTAAAGAAAAGAAGAGCAGACAGTGAAGTTGGGCACCTCTATTGATAGTATAATCTAGAGGATCCAAAGATGAGATATCCCAACTGGAACTTGCCAGGCACAAATGGAAACTTTCACGAAAAGGCTGGCGACAAAGAATGTTCCAGCCAGTGAATGTTGCAGACAGCTGCACAAAACCCTAAAGCAACAAAAAGCTAGGGTTGTGAAAGGAACTGAAAAATTTTCAATTTGACATCTGCTTGGGGACCAGGGACAGAAATTTTCAAGAAAAGACTCTGGAGATAATGTCAAGGACAAAACTCATCAAGGAACTTTCAGGGCGAAGTATAAACTCTCAATGTGATTTAGTTGCCTTGAGGAGCCATTGAAAAGGCTTGAGCTGTGGATCTTATTTAAACTCCAATCAGATAGCTCTCTTACAAATTATTGAAAAGAGGATAAATATGAAAGGACTGAAATCGCACTAATTCTTTTAAGAATCCAGTAAAAAAACACAATGTAGCAATGTTTGATTCTGTTACAATAATAAAAACACTTTGTGTTGAATTTTATATTGAAATGAAGTAAAGGAAAATAATAAAAGTGGCTCGGGCCGGAGGGTTAGCTCAGTGGTTCTGGTGCCTGCCTCGCAAGCCCAAGGTCCTGAGTTCGATCCCCAGTAACCACGTACAATGCTGGGCGTGGAGACTCACGCCCACCAGCCATCAATACCACATACCACAGTGCCGGGCGTGGTGGCTCATGCTTGTAATCCCAGCACTCGGGAGGCAGAGACAGGAGGGTTGCTGAGTTCGAAGCTTGCCTGGGCTACATAGTGAGCTCAGAGCCAGCCTGAACTACAAAGCGAGACCCTGTCTCAAAAAAAAAAAAAAACTGTATACCACAGACAAATTATTTATACATATGTGTGTGTACAACTACATATATGTAGTTATTATATCTTAACTTTATATATAAAAGGGAATAAATGCAAAGATTAATTGTTCTACTCAATGCAAAGTGCAGAACGACTGAAACTTTCAAGTAAAATTTTAAAAGCTAATAATTTATAACTATATTTACTGAGTAGTACTTAATGTCATTCATTACTTAAAAACTGTGTAGAATTACATATGCAAATTACAAATGTACATTCATAATAGCAGTGTAATCAGAAATTTTAGATTGATGATTCAAAACTTTTTCAGTAGAAGCAAACAGTAGAAAATTAAAGTGACCAAATTACTTTTAATGCACTTAACTTTTAACTTTTGTTAATATGAAGAGATTAGTTACTGCATAGTCCATTCAGGTATTGTAGATAAATTCTTTTCTCTTTAGTACTTGATATAATTTTAGGTTGACTAATGTTGCAGAGATAATTAAATATAAATGATTTTTACTTCATCCGCCAAGCTGGGTGCGCACAAAAGTGCTGAGGATCAAACACACTAGTTCAACCACAAGTCAGGCCACAGCCACCTGGAGGCATGCGGAGATCATCTCTGTCCTGTGACTTGATTCAGCAAAACTTCTTTTTAATTTGAATCTTTATCAGTACATTATATATACACAACACCATCACGCTCAACATTGAGAATCTGTACCAGTATATGACCTGACTTAATTCTCATTTTCCTCTTCCCCTACCCACCCGACAACCCCCTATATACATAAGCTTTGTTTCCCTTTGTGTAACCATCAGTTTTTCTTTCCCCTCATTACTTGCCCCTAAACTCCATTTCCCTTTGAATATTTACTATTTCACAATGACTGTCCTGCATGCTAGAACTCATTTACATCTTCAGTTTCTCATACCAGAGAAAAGATACGATATTTACACATCTGTGGCCTATTTTTTTCACTCGTGATTATGTCCTGAAGGTACATCCACTGATTCAGCAAATGTTAAGAACATGTTCACTAATTTCCATCATCAGCTTACGGATGATTTCTTTCCTTTCCTCCCCTTCTCCTCCTCTCCCCTCCCCTCTTTTCTTTTCTTCCTTCCTTCCTTCCTTCCTTCCTTCCTTCCTTCCTTCCTTCCTTCCTTTCTTTCTCTTTCTTTCTTTCTTTCTTTCTTTCTTTCTTTCTTTCTTTCTTTCTTTCTTTCTTTCTTTCTTTCTTTCTTTCTTTCTTTCTTTCTTTCTTTCTTTCTTTCTTTCTTTCTTTCTCTTTCATTGCAATGTGGGATTAAAGCCAGAGCCTTAACTGAATTTCATCATTAGCCCTTTTCTTTTTACTCTTTTTCTTATTATTTTGAAAGCAGCTATCACTAAGGCACAGAATCAT